>CATIWR010297980.1:0-19199 GCA_949677035.1 Omphalea diandra
TATAGATATAACACAACTATTTTCACCCCCCCCCCCCCCCCCCCCCCCCAAAAAAAAAAAAAAAAAAATCTTTCTCCTCCCAATTGTTTTTAAAAGAGCTTAAGCAGTCTCCACTCAGGAAATGCAAGGACATAAAAATTAGATTCAATAAAAAACATCAACGAATTTGCAACCATGCAAGATATTGAGATATTAGAAAGATTTCTATCATATTAGAGTAAAATTTGCTCAGGTTCATCTGGGCCTCTAGTTCTAACTCAAGCTTAACAGCCCATCGCTACATATCCTTATGCACAATATCTAGAAATGAGAATAAACTCCCGCACGTGAACAGATTTGTACTTACTCTCAAGATGCTCCAAAAATCAAAGGCAATATGACCGTAATATTTGAAAATTTTTCAGTTAATGGCAGGATTAGGATATCCATCAAAGTACAAAATGGAGATCCTTATTGTAAGTGTATGATCGCCAAGACATAAAAAATTAAATTCAATTCCAAAATGAAGAATTGCATAATTAGGGAATGGAAATATTTCTGTTGATTTACACAAACTTGATACAGATTTAACAAACTCTTTCTCTCATCCCAAAGTCACTCAAGATGAAGCTCAGCAACTTGATTGTTTACAACATCTTTATGAAAAAATATTCAGTTTTTTAAACGGATGACAGTCAAAGAACATCATGAGCAACTAACACTCACCTTAACCTGCGCACCCTTCAGTTCAATGAAGTGACTCTTCAAATTAGGCGGAACCTTGTCAGGACCGGGAACAGATATTGCAGCTACCATCAAAGGCAACAAGTGGGGAATATTGGTTTGAACAAGCCGACTATACAATTGAAACAAAAACATCACCACAAGCGGACTTTCAGTAACTATCTTAAACGAACGAGTACTCGGATTAAGCTGGCCATTTCCAATAAATGCAGTACCAGTACCACCAATAACTTGATCTGACGTAGAAGAAGTCTCCATGGGTTTAATATCCTCTAAAGCTGGCACCGCAGTAGTATTATCAAAAAAGTGACTAACAGTTGACTTAAAATTATGGTATATCTTGCACACAAAATCTAAAAATGGCTGCACTTCATGCTCTAACGTGGGCCGAAAATTCCTAAGAAGATCAAAGATAATCCGAATACAAATCAACCCATTCTCCTCGTTATCTGTGGTGAGAACTTGCATAGCTACTTTTAATAGGTCCTGAACGAAGGGGCGGAGAACTTCACTATGAGGGAGACGATTGAGGACCTCCACAACAACGTTTCGAAGCTTGTGCTCTGGATTATCTACAAACTGTGGCTTCGTGATTTGCGACAGAATGACTGAGAACGCCCTGAAGTAGCATTTTAGGAAATTCAAGTACTCCGCTGTGTGCGCTATCTCAAGACTGTCTCGTACCTCCATCGCCATCTGTAGCCTTTGTTGTATCGCTGTTTTAGATATAAAAATACGAAAATTACCAAACCATAACACAATAATATATCAACACAAAACAAAATTAAAAAGATAGAGAGTGTGTACGGAGGTCGGGCTCGACTAGATGGCGAGAATGCTGCTCGAAATTCTGAATAGGACTCATGGCGTAAGAGTAATAGAAACCCTAGCTCAGGTACTTAAGAGGACAATAAGAAGAAGGAGGAATTCCTCGTCTAGGGTTTCAAGTGACAGTTTCGGCTGTGCTCCAATAGTGATTTTTGCACTTCGATAAACCCGAACTGAGAGGTTTTAGAAAGAGAAAGAGGTGGTTTTGTGATTAAGGAAGGGAAATGGGAATGCGTTAGGGTTTGATAGTGAAAAATACTTGGTGTAGATGCTAATTACATGATTTAACAGAGAAGAAACGACAGAAATCAGAAAGACAGAGAAAGAGTTATGTCATATGTGACTCTCCCTCTCTTTTCGTTGTTGATTCACAAAGACCTCAAGGTGTCGAGGATTTATTATTATCAGGGGAGGAACAGTATCTCGGTGTTGAACCCATGTCCGTTCTGACTCCTGGTTGGAACCCGATCAAGACAATAAAATTCGAATTGCAGGAAATATTTGAAATATTAAAATTTCACTCCATTTAACTTCATTATTCATTTTATCAAAAAAAAAAACTTCATTATTCATATAAAAAAATTTATAATGTTAAATTTAAATTAACATTTTTGGATTATTTATGTAAATATATTATAAATATAAATAAGAAAGTATGAAAATATCATTCATTTTCATAGTTTTATATTTCAGAGTTGTGAAATTTTTTGCAATAAAGTATGATTTATGGTTTCACTCTATTAGTATATATGGGTCATGATTGATTTTGGTGTTATAACTTTTTTAGAATGTCTAATTAGATATAAATTTGTCCTATAAATAAAAAATAATATAAATTTTTAGTTTTATTTATTTCAAAATAAATAATATCATATTTTTAAAATTAAATTATAATTGTGAAAGAATAAAATGTAAGGTTTGAAGAATGTCATATTTTTAAATAATAAAATTATAATTTTCTAATATTTATGTATTTTAAAATTCATTTTTCTTTAAACTCTAATCACCATTATTTGTTTAAAATATTTTTAAAAAATAATTTATGAAAGTTTTTTAGATAAAATAGACTAAAATTATAAGAAAATAAATCTAAAAATTAATTTTTATCCATCATCATTATCATATGTTGTTCATCATCATCTTTCATTTCAAATTTTATTAAAAATTTAAAATCTAACTCAAAATGAACTCTTAAATCTGAATAATAATAGAAATTCAAAAAATCATTTCAAATAAAAAAATTTAAAAATACAAACTTTTTCTAAATGATAGGTGTCAATTATCTGTAAGTGTACAATATCATTGTAGCACAGATAATTTGTTAACGTCGATCTATAGGGACAATATTTATTATTATTTGATTAATTCTTGTTAATTCGTAGGAATAATGAAAATGAAAGTAACAATCAAAATTAAATTAAATTAAATTAAAAGAAACTGAATTGATTAAAGAGAAATTAAATGTTTGAAGCACTAAAACTCGAGGTTTCACCTAGTGAGAAGTAGCTAATGATTATCAATACTCAATCCGATTCTTGAGTATAATTGTCGATAAATTATCTTAATGTTTCATTGAGTTACTAAGTTGTATTTAATTAACAACGACTAATCGTCAAAAGTTATTTTCTTTATTAGACTCATTAAGCCACAATTAATATACCACAAAGATTTAGATATATTTCTCTATCTAAAGGTTTGTGTTTGATCTCCTATGTCTGAGTTTATATTTTACAAGTCAGTTTATCACATAAAACCAAAAATGAAAATTATATGGTGATTAGTCATACAATTTACAATTAGTACAAGAAGATCAAATCAAGAATTATAACGAAGAAAACTAGAATTTAAGCATTAATATCAAAAGCAATCTCACTAAATTACACCCCTCACTCTAGTTGACGTTTAATTCTTCATGAACATAATAAAACAAAACACAATATTCAATCTCATAAGAGTTTTGACAAATGAAAATAATGAAATAAAATGAATACAAAAGAATTAAGAGAGAGCCATAAAAAGAGTGTCATTGAATCTCCTAATCCCTTTGGTTCCTTCGCCAAAAAGTCCCTCTAAGAAATGCCTTAAGTTCCTATTTATCTCTCTCCAAAGTCAGTCCTAAAACACCAATAAAAATGAGGCTAGGGATGAATTAATGTCACCCATCTGACGTTTGTCACTTGCTTGACAAGTAAAAACCAATATTGGTACATCATGGTCACGCTTATGACACCTACCGCGCATCACCGAGAAGAACACGTCACGTGCATGACACAAAGTTGCACCACCATAATGGTTTATGCCTCAAGTCTCACGCATAACTAAATCAAAGTGTCACGGTCGTGATATGCTTTTGCCAAAAAAATCATACTAAGTCTGTTTTCATCATTAAAAACTTGCCAAAAATTTATCAAAACCCAAATTAGGTAGCTAAAGCTTAAAATTAATGCAATTAATAAAATTACTACCTAAATTAATTAGGAAAAACATAAAATATTATAGGAAGTAGACACAAATATGTGTGTTAAATTACACACATCAAACTCGCCCACTCTTGAGGATTTGTTTATCCTTAAGCAACAAAACTCTAACCAAACAAACAAATGACGTAAAACAATTCTTGGCTAACAAATAACTCTACCACAATTATCGTTTTTCTTGGTACCCCATAAATTGAGCAAGTTAATGTACATCCACAGCTCACAAAAGCAATTTAATTGAGAATCAATCCTTTATTTAACAATCCATTACCACGCTTAATTATAAAGAAAATTTTAATGCACGCACAACCACATATACCATCAATCAAAGCAGGTGATATAACCTCAAAAACAATATGTTAACCCATTGAAAACAAATATCCATGCAAATCTCATGAACATAATTTCTTTCTTTTCTTTTTCTGTATTTTTTTCTTTCTTAATTTTCTAAATTATTTTTGGTCTTTTCACATGAAAGCAAACATTAGTGATGAATGTCTCTGGTTATTCAACACAAAACAAATTTAGAATTTTTAGCATACTCATAAATTAACGACTGTTTGACGCAAAGATAAACATTGTTAATGAATACCCTAAATTACTAAGTACCAAAACAAAGTAGTAAACACAGGCAATAAAGCAATTTAAATTACTGAACTTTACTTTTACTCTTTTTTTTTCATCATGATTTGTAGCTAACGAATGAAAAAATACTTAAAGCTCAAAACATATATTCAGATCTCAAGTATAATAGTGCTTATGCTTTTAAAATTCAAAAAATTATAATTAAGGATTGCAAACAACTTCGAGATCATAACTTAATTACGATTCCTTTGCAAAACTATAGATTTCCATATGCTCACTCAACAAATTAATTTCCTTAAAAATTTTCAATTACAAGCATTATCATTATCATTATTAAATAAGAATCGTTTGACATAACCTAAACTAACATAAAACACAAAGAAGCAAAAATCACAAGCAGCAAACAATTGAAATAAAAAAACAATTAAATAAACACACAACTTAAACTATAACTCCCTCACACTTAAGACAAACATTATCCTTAATGTTAAAGAAAACATATAAAAAGAAAATAACAAACATTAAGAGAGAAAAAAAAAGAACTTCCATGATGGTTGTGTTGAAGCATTTCATCCACAAATGGCAAAAGGAAGTAATCATTACGTGTGATGACATTCAACTTCTTATAATTGATGCACACTTGCCATCTACTTGTTGTTTTTTTAGGGATCAACTCATTGTTGTCATTTTTCACCATTAATGTGCCTTCCTTTTTCGGAACTACAACTTTTTTCATGTTAGGGTTAGGACATCTTTGAGCTTGAATGCTTGATGATAACTCTCCTCCATCAAAATCTTATGCATGCAAATTGATGGGTTGATCCTTTTGATGTATGAAATTAACCATGTTATCGCTGCCTTATATTTCCTCAACACCCTTAATAGCTTTTCTTCCTTTACAACACGCAAATAAGCAGAAAATTGATCACAAGAAAAGTATTGTTGGCACCTAAAAATGCATATTTCAAATGAGTTGGCAACAAGTTCCATTCAAGTTGAGGTGGTTTCTTGTCAGATGGTTTAGGTATGGGTTTCCCTCGTGCTAGGTCCTCAAGTTTAGCACTATGTTTAATAGTTCTAAACTCTTGACCATTTATACTCAAAGCATACTCAACTATGTCATAATCTTCATCTCTCTCAATCAAACTCAATACCAAACATGCCTCCAAAGGTTCCCGAAAAGCTTCCTTTGTAAAGTTTTCCTCTACTAAGGGGTTAATGACATCAATTCTAAAGCAAAAGTCACCTATGGATGGGTTCTTTAATGCCTTATGGATATCAAGCTCCTCTTTCTCACTCTTCACCCTGAAGGTTACTTTGCCCAATGGTACATCTATCAAAACTCCACTTATAGCCAAAAAAGGATCTACCCAAAATGATGGACATGTCAACATCATCCTCTATATCCAAGACTAAAAAATTAGCATCCAAATAAAATTTTCCTGCCTTAACTAATAAATCTTCAACTATACCTATTGGGTATTGATAGATCTTTAACAATAGAGAAATTTTAGTTGGCTTAATATTTATAATGCCTAGCTGTTTCACAAGAGATAAAGGCATGATATTGATACTAGCATTTAATCACACAAAGCCTTATCAATGTAAACAATACCAATAGAGCAAGGAATAGAAAAACTCCATGGGTCCTTTAGCTTTGAAGGCAATTTCCTTTAAAGGATAACACTACATTCTTCACTCAAGGCCACCACGGCATACTCTTCCAACTTGCTTTTATTTAACATAATATTCTTAAGGAATTTTATATAAGACGACATTTGAGCAAGTGTCTCGATGAAAAGGATGTTAACTTGAATTTTCTTGAATATCTTGAGGAATTTTGAAAAACTGGCATCATTGCTCTTCTTCTTGAACCTCTGTAGGTATAAGATCGGTAGAATGTAAGGTTTGACTGCATTTGAAATGGGTTTGTCCACTTCACCATCACCATGTTGTTTTTCCATTTCTCCCTCTTGCACTTGATCCCCATTGTCATGTGCCACTTCAACCTATTTGTCTTTTCTCACTTGAACATTGACATTAGGTATCTCTTTTCCACTCCTCAAACTGATAACCATGACTATCTCCTTTGGATTCACTTTAGTGTCACTCGAAAGTTTGTCTTATTCTCTTTTAACAACAGTTTTGGCCAATTGGCCAGTTTGCACCTCAAGATTATGAATGGAGCCATAATAAGATTAAACAACTTGATCAATTTTTGTATCAAGCTTCATCATGTATTGCATCATAATCTCCTCTAATAATGGCTTTTTCTTTTGTGGCGAAGGCAACATTGAAGCTTGAACTTAAGGTCTGTGTGGTTGGAATCCTGGAGGTCTTACAAGTCTTATTACGCCTTGATCCGTCCATGAAAAATTTTGGTGATTCCTCTAACTAAGATTGTAGGAATTAGAGAACGGATCATTTTGTGGTTGTTTACTTCTATAAGTACCCATGTAATTCACCCATTCTTGTATAAGCATAGCTATATGTGAACTCATACAAGCATTAGTATTATGACTATACATACCAAAATAAGCACATACCTTAGTTCGAGTTGTCTCCCTATTCATCATGAGTTGGACTTATTTGGTTAAATTTGCCACCTGCAATGCCAAGTTGGTTTGTGCATTGACTTCATAGATTTCGGCTATTTTCTCCTACTTATTTTTTGTTAAGAGTTCATCGGTAAGTTTTTGTAAATCTCTATGACCTCATCAATTGTTTTAACACCATAATATCCATTTGTAGCAGTATCAACTAAAGTTTGGCCATTAACCATCAACCTATCATAGAAAAACTGAATAAGAAGGTAATCCAAAAATTGGTGACGTGGACAGGAGCAATTTGAATCTCTCTCATCTCTCATCGAACAGTTCTCCCTCTCTTTGTGTGAAGGTATAAATTTTATTTCGCAAGTCTAAAGTCTTCTAGGATGAGTAGTACTTCAGCATGAAGGCATTATAGTCATCATCCTATGTGGGTAACGATGCCTCAGGTAAATTTAGCAACCAAGATCTTCCTTCCTTTGACCCATCAAGTAGTAGGGTCTATACCATACCATAGAATTCATTGAATTAAAGTGACTGGGTCTTTAGTGCTTAATCCATTGAATTAAGGTAGCATTGTCAAATGAATAAATTTTGGTTCATAATTCTTGTTGCATCCCTCAATTGAATGCATGATGGATTAACAACCACCATATATCTCTATCTGTCTCTTAATCAAGGAGCAACAGGTTGATCGACCACCATAATGGCTTGTTCAAGGTGTACATTTAGTAGGTTACTGGATTGTCAGTCATTCTTGACTTTGTTCGCTTTCAATTAGGCTTGTAACTCCTTTCGATTTCTAGATTTAATGGAAAAATTTGAAGTCTTTTTAGTAGTTATTGATTTCCTTATTATCATAAACTACTTGAAAAGTAAAAGGGAGAAATTAGCTTAAAATGAAAACAAAAATTAACAAATAACAATAAAGTTTCATTGTCCCCGACAATAGCGCCAAAAACTTAATAGGTGTCAATTATCTATAATTGTACACTGTCAAATGTAGCATAAATAATTTATCAAGGTTGATCTATAGGGACAATGTTTATTATTATTTGATTAATTCTTGTTAATTTGCAGGAATAATGAAAATGAAAGTAATAATAGAAATTAAATAAAAAGAAACTGAATTGATTAAAGAGAAATTAGATGTTTGAAGCACTAGAGCTCAATGTTTCACCTAGTGAAAAGTGGTTAATGATTATCAATGCGCAATCTAATTCTTGAGCATAATTATTTCTAAATTATTTTAATGTTTCATCGAGTCACTAAATTGCATCTAATTAACAAGTAACTAATTGTCACAAGTTATTTTATTGATTAGACCATTAAGTCACAATTAACACATCACAAAATATTTAGATATATCTATTAACCTAAAGTTTTGTACTTGATCTCTTATGTCTAGGTTTATATTTCACATGTTAGTTCATCACATAAACCTTTAGGTAAAAATTATATGGTGATCAATCATACAATTCATAATCAACATAAGAAAATCAAATCAAGAATTATAATAAAGAAAACTAGAATTTAAGCATTAATATAAAAAACAATCCCACTAGATTACACCTCTCACTTTAGTTGAGGTTTAGTTCTCCATAAACATAATAAAACTGAACACAATATTCAATCTCATAAGAGTTTTGACAAATGAAAATATTGAAATAAAATGAATACAAAGGAATCAAGAGAAAGTTCGAAAAAAAGTCTCTGTTAAATTTCCTAGTCCCTCTGGTTCCTTCACTAAAAAATCCCCCTGAGAAGTGCCTTAAGTTCCTATTTATCTATCTCCAAAGTCAGCCTTAAAGCACCAATAAAAATGGGGCTAAGGATGAATTAGTGTCACGTGTGTGACGTTTGTCATGTACGTGACAAGCAAAAACCAAGGCAGGAATATCATGGTCACGTCTGTGACAGCCATCGCATGCGTCACCGAGAAGAACACGTCTGTGACAGCCATCGCATGCGTCACCGAGAAGAACACGTCACACACGTGACATAAATTTGCACTACTAAAATTTTTTATGCCACAAGTCTCACGCACAACTAAATCAAAGTGTCACGCGTGTGACATGCTTTTGCCAAAAAAAAAAATCATACTAAGTTCGTTTCCATCATTAAAAACCTACAAAATTTGTCAAAACCCATATTAGGTAGCTAAATTAATAAAATTAACAAAATTACTCCCTAAATTAATTAGAAAAATCACAAAATATTCTAGAAAATAAACTCAAATATGTGTGTTAAATTACACATATTGCTAAATTTCTAGATTTCTTAACCATAAATGAATTTTCATATTTGAAATTTGACTTTGACTTAGATTTAGAATTTTTAATTAAGTTTAAAATAAGAGATGAAGAAGATGAATATGTAACAAAGATGATGAAGAACAAAATTAATTTTTGGATTTATTTTTATCTACAAGATTTCATGATTTTTTTTAAAAAAGTTTTAAAAATAAAGGTGATTAGCATTTTTAAAAAGTTGAATTTTGAAATGCATAAATATTAAAGTTATAATTTTAATAATTCTTTTCAAAAAATGTGACATTCATCAAATATAACTTTTTTCATAATTTTAATTTTATTTTTTAAAAAATATGACATTTAGTTTTCTTGGAAATATATACAATTTAAAATTTTATTTGTTAATAATTTTGTGTGATTTAAATATAAATTTATTTAAATATATTTTATTTGTAAAAATACAAAATTATTCATTTTTATTTTTAGGACAAATTTGAACTAAATTGAAAATCTGAAAAAAAAAATTATGTAATACTCTAAATTTTTTATAAGGGTAATTTTGATGATTTAAATTTTATAGATTTATAAATTTTTAATTTATATTTAAATTAAAAATATAATTTGAGAATTTAGACATTAAAAGTGATATTGACAAATGATCATATGATCATTTTGATATATATATATATATATATATATATATATATATATATATATATATAGTTTGACAATAATTAAGTAATTTAAATATACAATAAAATTTTTATTAAGTAATTATTAATAATAATAATAAATTAAATTATTTTAATTTGTTATCACATAAAATAATTATTAAAATTTATTATTAGATTTAGAATTTCATAGTTAATTGATTTTATCGGTCAAAATGTTGTTTAATTTAAAGATTATATTAATTCAAATACTCCCTCCGTCTCAATATTATATGTCTTTTTTTTTTTTTTTTACACAAGGAGTAAGAAACTTAAGTTTTGTTAGTTAATAATCACTCCTTTTACTAAAATCTTTTTCACATTATTTATTATAGTGCACTAACTTTTATAAAATTTAGTAAAAAAATACTTTCATTTTATTTAAAATTGGTTGTATATAAGATGACTTTTCATTTTTAGTAAATAACTTTTCATTCTTAGTAAAATTTCATTAATTACATAACATTGAAATGACAAAAAAAAATAGATATAGGAAATTGCAATGCAAAGAAATTAAGAAATATTTAATTATTAGTGTAAATATATTTGACAATTAATGAAGGGGCAAATTTGATAATTTATAATTAAATCAACATCTAAATATAGAAAATGATCTATTTTTGGGAATTTAGAAAATATGGTCATAATACTAAGTAAAACTATAAAGACTAAAAAATAATTTAATATCACATACACACACGCACATATATATATATATATATATATATATATATATATATATATTTATTTATTTATTTATTTATTTATTTATTTATTGAGGAGCTATCATTGTCTATAAGAAAAAAGAAAAGGAGAAAAATGAAGAAAATTTTACGTAACTTATGTACAGATAATTTTTTAAAATGTTTTTAGTAATTCATTTGATTTTTTTAGATAAAAGTATATGTAATTTATATTTAGAGATATTAAGTTTTACTTTAAATTATTTTAATTTAATTTTGATTGATTAAAATTAAATGAATAAATTAATTTGATTATAAATGATTTTAGAGTTTCAATTAGAGTTTTACTCAAATTTAAATTAAAATGTTTTTTGTTGGAGTATAGTCAAGACATTAATAATGATTTTAAATTTGTAATTTCAATCTATGATGATCATTTATTGAGGCAATCATAACGAACAAAATAGTTTATATAAATATATTTAATGATGGAAATCACTTTTAGGATTATAGAATTTTAATATGAATTTGAAAATTTTATACCTGCAACAATAAACAAATATTCATTATTAATCTTGTTATATGTTAATGATATGATTGTCAAGTTGTATAATTAGAATTTAGGCCGACCTATGGGAAAAATAAACTTATAAGCTATTTTTATAGACTATTTGGTGTTACACCAATGTAATATAATTTCATAAATAATTAATTTATAATAGTAAATAGTATTATTTTAATCTAAAACTTTATATACAGTATATTTTTTATATGTCTATTATGATATATAATTGTTTTAGAATTTTTAGGTACTTGATATTTAAGTTTACAGTCAAATCTAAATGAACTTTATTGGAGAAAACATAATGTTATATAAGCAATAAAAGGCATAAGATATTGAATGTGTAAAATTATTTTAATTATTATTCATTCATAGTTATATGTTCCAGTTAGCTCTATTATATTATGATAGCTAAATGTAATATACTAATTATTGCCATGATTATTTAAAAGTGACGGCTTAAACTTTTTATTAGACGTTACGTTTAGTTATATTTAAAATATTGTAGTTAGTGATTGATTATAGCTATGGTTAATATTGACAATTATTTATAGAAAGTTGTAGGGCTAATGTCTTATTTCAGTGAATGAATTATTACTATAATTATTAAAAAATTTATAGGTCAAACATTTAATTAGCTATGGCATATTTAAGTGATTATAAAACTATGGCTAATGGATACTGTTTCTCTAATGTTTATAAGTTGAAACAAAAATCATGCAATAGCTTCAAATAGTTAATCTTCTCATTAAGCAAGTTTTTGAAATTATAAATAGCTAATATCTATACAACCATTCTTTGTAAAAAGAACAATCCAAATAACATTCACCTTATTTTAATATCATTTAAATAAGAATTTAAAATATGATAATTTAATACTAACTTTTAATCATCATCTAATCAAAATTAATTTAAAAGTAATAATAATAGTAAAAAATTTCTTAAATATACTAAAAAATAGTGTAAACTAAAGAAGATTATTGAAAATGTAAAAATAATAATTAAACAACATCAAAATAGAAGTGCAACTAAAACTCAATAGACTTGGGCAAGACCTTTCACATATTTTCTTAACTTGAAAAAAGATCAAATAAATTAATCAAATGTAAAAAACTATAACAATAATGAGTAAAGATTTAAATCTTAATTTAATTATTGACATATGAGCTGAATAATTGAGAAAACAATGATAAAGATTGTTGATCTTTAAAAATCTCAACCATTCTTTCTCAAATCTTGATATTAATAATCTCTCATTCCATTTTCTATTTTCTTATGTTCAACAGTCATACATTTTTCAATAATTTCATTTCTTCTATTTAGCATCTCTTATCGTAGCTCTGCATAAATTTTATCAATATTAATCATCCTAGTGCCCTTAGAACTTGGAACTTTTATTCTAAATCCTTTGCCATGAAAATACCCTGACTTTTTCCTTAATACTTGAATCAACATCTCTCCATTAGTCATTACTGTTGAACCCGAGTCCTTTCAATTACAACTGAAAAGTAATTATTTAAAATAAAATAATTATTTAGATTACAATTATTAAAAAGAACAATAACATGATATAAATTGTGAGAAATATATTAAAAATGAACATAGACCTGAATGATATGAAAATTTATTAAATTTATTAATAACGATTGACATAATTAAGTGATGTACTGATTTACTCAATTAATTAATAATGCTTACGTTATTATCCATTCTATTTCGCGTGTTTCTCCCTTCTTAACTTTCTTGATATGTTGAATAAGCCATATCTCACGAACTTTCAATTTCTCACTAGTTTCAAGATATTTTTGTGTTAAATAAAAAATAATTCTAATTTAATTTTTAAAAGATTTAAAATCACAATAAATGAAAAATATCAATAAGCTCAAATAATTAACTAAAACACATTTGTATTTATGATACAATAAAGAAGTGCTATAATTACATTTTGTTCTAAACTTCTATAAAGGATATTGATCCACAAGTATATTTTGTTATTAGTCTTGAGTGATTTCTCTTGTTTATGTCGCTAACCTTCTACATGACAAAAGCAATTTTTTAAAAATAATAATAGTGCATTACAATGTACTTATTTTTCTTAAATCATATAATTTAAACTAGAATAATTTACTTTGAATTCATTTAACAATCAATAATTAGTGACGAATTTCTAATCAAATGCATCCACATCTAATGTACAATATATTATTTGCTTCTCTTCATCCATTTCTAAAAATTGTTTACATAATGTTTTCAAATTACATATAAGCATCTCATAGTGTTCATAATAAAATCTTCAAAAATTTTATCACCACAGTCATCATCTTCCACAGTAAATTTTTGCTTTAAAGATAATATAAAAATGGGTTAAAAATAGAAATGATCATTTCTTCTATAAATTTATAATAACAAAATTAAACACTTAAAAAATGAATTATCTGAACCATTTTAAACATATTATCCCCCACATCTTCTTAACTTATTTCCATTTTACTGCATTTAGTTTTACTTTGGTGCGTACTACAACTCCATAGAAGTTAACGATCTTACAATCATTGTTGCAAACAATTTTATTCATATCGACAAGAATGTGAACAACTATCTTAGCACCATCAGTAGTATTCATGTGGACAACTACACATTTGGTTTTGAATAAACCATTCTTTTTTTTAAAATGGTAGAGGCTACTACATTTTACATGTAAAAAAATAAAAAAAGACTTTAGTTATGAAAAGCAACAATTAAAAACTATGGAACATCAATCACTCCAAAATTCTATGAAAACCAACTCATAAATACTCTCAAACACCCCAAAATTTTGTGAAATACTAGGATTTAAAAGAAAGCATAATTAAAAGACAAAGAAGAATTTACCAGATGACAATCACATTTACACACATAATCACTTAAATTACAAGATAAACTTGATTGATAAATTCTATTTTAAGGGTTTTTACTACTAGGATGTATAGAGCACATTTTTATATGTTCAATTGATACCCAATATCAATTCTAACTTGTTGGATTTAATTTACTCCAAACCAGAATCAAAATTTGAAAAAAAATCAAACAATCTCAAAACTCTTCAAATGTAATTTGAACTAAAGAAGTTCTAAACAATTTGAATAGAGGACTATCCTAGGCATCAAAATCAAAGAGATCCTTATAAAAGAGATCGTTATTGAAACTTTTGTAAGTATCTATTAAATTATATTGACAAGATAATTAAATTATTTTAATAATAATAGAAAATTACTAAAATTAAAAAATATTATATTTTTAACCAATAATTATAGCTTTTTGTAATGACAATGCCAAAAGTTGCTTTTGAATTTACATGTTTCTTTTTTATGCAAGAGCATCCTTGATCATATTTATTAAGATTTTATTTAATATTTTATGTATTTCTTTAATATTTTATTTATTTTTTAAGTAAATTATTTATAATATATATTTTAATTTTTATAAAAAATTTCAAATAGGAAATTACGTAAAATTTTTCTACATAAAATATTTCATTAAAAATCAAACATAAGCTTAAAGATTTAGATCCCTCTGCCCCATTTTTCCTCATTTAAACTAAGATGGACATTTAACAAGGTTTGAAACAATGCAAAATGACTTTAATAGAAAATTGAAGAGTACAATCTGTCCTCATATATAATGCCTACAAAGATTTTCACTGCTATGCTTTCATATTTGTTATATATGAATAAAAAGTTAGTTTTCAGTTCATTCTTATGTTGAACATCAAAAAATATATGTCCAAAGTTCAAAATTTCACTAGTTACAATCATCTTTTCCATTACAATAATGATATAAGGAACTCTTCGATGCCATTTTTAAGTTATAATGTTAAATTAGCTAATATATAGCTAAATCAAATATGATGCACTAGAATATGAACTATATATATAGTGCAAGAACTAATATTATGCATGAAAAGTAAAGTGCAATAGATGCCATGATAATTAGAAGTCCAATCTTAACTTGTATTACAACCAAGCAAAATTTATCAAGCATGTTGGGACTTTATTAGGTAATTAACAATATGTGTCTAATTTTTTTCACTAATAACTAATGGAAGAATCCAAAAGCTCATCAAACACACATAAAAAGGCAAATTGATTATATAGCAAGTGATCTTCAATAAGAACAACACAAGAATGATATATAATGAAGTGCATTTATGTGATTAGACATTTTGATATCCAAAGCATGAAGTTGCCCATTTATTTAATCGTTTAACAATAGTTTAAAAGCTTTTGTTACCTTAACAAAAACAAAATTAAGTTTCTTTTAGTTCTTTAATTAAACAAAAATTATTTTATTTTCAGCATAAGCTTAAGAACAAAAGAGTACAATGCATATATGCAAATCTAAAAAAAGAAATAAGAAATATAAAATATTGGAAATATTTCAACAAAACTGTTCTTAAATAACAACAATTATAATTACAGAAAAGAACAAAAATTAGAAGTTTTGAATGATTGGTGTGTATGTGTTATTCAAGAGGAAAAGATCAATCATGAAAGAGAAGACGACAAGATCAGCATCAATAAATCAAGATCAAGGCCGAAATGATAGGTGACATGTTAATGATTTGGTTAAAATCTGCTTCTAAATATGCAACGGAATTATGCAAAGGTATTAAAGAAACAAAACTTAAAGGGATTTCAAAGACTCACTTCTTGAGGTGCTTTTAATATTTATATGGTGATTATGGGCTTGACATGATAGGATTTTGGAAGGGCTTTGTACATGAATATTCATTTTGGAAGAACCAAAGACAATTATGCACTTGTCGACTTGTTTTCCCAAAAAAACTGATTTATGCCTCAATTTGCTAAATTTACTCTCTAGCTGGTTCTCACAATTATTCACGATTCTTCTTTCTTTAATGTTATTCTTCTTCTTCTTCCTCCTCTGTCTCTTCTTTTTTTCTCATATCAAATTAAATTCTCATATTCTCTCTCTGTCTCTTTTTTTTTTATAATCTTGACATCATCAAAAAATTATCAAAAATATCATCAAAATGAAAATATGAAAGTAAACTCACTTTCTCGCACATAATTATTGATTTTGAGATATATTTTAGAGAGAGAAAGTTATTCATTATATATGTTTCTCTCTTTAAAATAGATTTAATATGGTTTTTAATACTTATTTTCTTATTTAGAATAAAAAATATGAATTTTAAAATATTGTGGATAAAAAATTAAAAATGAACATATTTGAGCTCAAAACCAATTATAAAAAAGAGAAAATCGAGTTATTGGAGGTTGAATATGATATTTGCATTTGTTTTTTCTTACACAATAAAACGTTTACAAATAATTTGCAGAAAAATGTTTATTTTAGTTTTATTTTGGGTTTACTTTTGGTTTATAAAATATCGATAAAAAAAAAGAAGAACAACAATTATAATATAGACATTATCTTTAATCTCTAACAAACACAATTTTATCTCTCTTTATGACTAATTTTTAACTGAAAAATGTTTTAAAAATCAAGTACAAAAAATATTTATTTTAGTTTTATTTTGTATTTATTTTTAATTTATGAAACTATCGATAAAACAAAAAAAGAAGAATAATAATAATTAAAATGTAGACATCATCTTTAACCTCTAACAAACATTATTTTCTTTATAATAGCATTAAGTAAAAAATATTTCTACACTGTAAAATTTTTATTTTTATTTTATTTTCTTTTATTTTAGGTTTACAAGTTTAAAATTTTTAAAAATTAAGTACAAAAAATAGTTTGTAAGAAAATATTTATTTTAGTTTTATTTGGAGTTTACTTTTAGTTTATGAAACCATCGATAAAATAAAAGGCCAAGAAAAACAATTAAAACATAGGTATCATATTCAACTTTTAACAATCATGATTTTCTATCTTTTCATGATTAATTTTTAGCTCAAAAATGTCATTTGTTAACTGTTTTTAATCTAAAATGCACAAATACTCATGATTTTTTTATTTTAAATAACAATAATAACAAAAACAACTATTAGATATTAGAAAATAAAAATAAAAACTCACATGCATCACCATTTTCTTACTATTTAAAGAGGAAAAAAAGAGAGTTTTCTTTTATATTATTCTTTTTGGTTGCCAATGTAATAGTGGTGATGGTTGTTGTCGTCCTTACTCTACTGCCTTCATCTTATTCTTTTTCTTTTTCTTCTTTAGTTTTTTTTAGAGAGAGAGTGAGTAATAGAAACAAAGAACAGAGAGGCAGAAGATTGAAACTAGAGACGAAATCCAAAACGCTTTAAACCAGAGGGGAAAAAAGAGAGTTTTCTTTTATATTATTCTTTTTTATTGTCGATGTAATAGTAATGATGGTGGTTGTCGTCGTTGCTCTACTGCCTTCATCTTTTTCTTTTTCTTTTTCTTCTTTAGTTTTTTTAGAGAGAGAGTGAGTAATATAAACAAAAAATAGAGAGGCAAAAGATTGAAACTAGAGACGAAATCCAAAACGCTATAAATTAGAGACAAAAATAAAAAATAAAACAGTCGCAGACATAAAAATTTTAAGCAAAAAGAGAGAGAGTAAAAAAGGGAAATTTCATGTTCCATAAAGTCTTTTAACAAAATGGGAATATAAATGTTTTTTTTTAAATGGAGTGGAGGGTATACTTTGCTCATTTTCGAAAGCGAGCAAAGGACTTAAAATCTTTCTGACAACAATATATTTTTCTAACAAAATGATAGTTATATGTTTAAAATAAATATAATTAATCAATACTATATGAATAATAATTTAAAATAAAAATGATATGTGCAATCTTTGTTTAAATAATTTGAAAATAAAACTAATTTAAAGTTAATGGATATCATAATAGAAAAAAAAAGATATGCCAGATAGAAAAATTAATTAAATAAATTATATCATAGTAGAGAAAAAATAATTTGTAATTTTCATCAAAACATATAATTTTTCCTTTACAAACATTTTAAATAAAATCCACATAAAATATATTCCTTTTTCATGACTTGACATTTTTTATTTCATCAATATTTTTGCATGGAGTTCCGTCTTTTTGTATCACACACTTCAATATTTTTAAGTCTAATTGTAAAAAAGAGTTGAATAAATGATAAAATATGAAAAAAAAAAAAACTAGAAATTTCGCACATAAAATCACTAAAATCAAAAGTTGGAGATAAAATTATAAAAATGGTCAAATTCATGATTTTATTTTTGTCTGTAAACTATCCATTAGGTTTAAAGTGATCGATCTCGTCTCATGCCTGCTCTAGGACTCTCAATTAAAAAAAAAATTTGCATTTAGCTTGAATCCGGTGAATTACTTTTGATAATTATAAAAGAATACAAATACATATATTATTGACATCGAGAAGTAATCCATACATTTACTATACTTTTTAGCGACTCTTAATTACAGATATACAATTTGGCTTAATTTAGTAATTTGTGTATTCTCATGGGATCGTAGTGGCCTTGAGTTCAACTCCTCCCATTCTCCTTATAATTTCAATAAAAAAAAAAAAAAATACAGATATAGACGTAATGAAATCATGCAGAATGATACAATTGAAGTAAACAACATGGTATAAACACCAACATCTTTAGATATCTTTCTCCTTTGCTGGATAACATTCATCATTTAAACTCAAAAGACTGGGCAACCTTTCTCTACAATCCCAGGAGCAGTCGGACAAGAAGCTAATGGGCATCCATCTAAATCATTTCCCCACCAGTCGAGGCTAACATGTTGCATCCCCAAGCACAAGTACAACAACACTGCCATGAAGGCTAATCCAGCATCAAGAGCTCCAGACAACACATAGTTATGGCGG
>CATIWR010298014.1:0-37181 GCA_949677035.1 Omphalea diandra
ACACACACACACACACACACACACACACACACACACACACACACACACACACAAACACACACACACACACACACACACACACACACACACACACACACACACACACACACACACACACACACACACACACACACACACACACACACACACACACACACATATATATATATATATATATATATATAACGTGCACATACGCATAACAAATAACCACAAAAGTACTTAACTTATATAAATTAATATGAATAAACAATGTAGCAAAATTATTTAACTTAGACGTTCAATTACAAGCATGAAACTCCCACTAACCAAACATATCAAAAGACTCTACAACACCCATATCACAAACATGTTTCTTGAAAATTATGGGTATAAGTCCTTTGGTTAGAGGATCAACCAACATTAAATCAGTAGTAATGTACCAAATCTCAATGTTTCCTTTCTTTATTAAGTCTTTGATTGTAAAATATTTAATTTTCATATGCTTAGAACCACTCAAACTTTTATTGTTCTTAGAGAAGAACACAACAACATTATTATCACAATAGATTCGAAGTGGCCTAGCAATAGAATCAACCACAAGCAAACCAGAAATAAAATTCTTTAATCATATAGCTTGTGTACTAGCACCATAACAAGTAATAAACTGAGTTTGCATAGTAGAAAAAGTTGTAAGTATCTGTTTAACACTTTTCCATGAAACAGCACCACCGACAAGCATAAAAATATAACATGAAGTGGACTTGATATTATCTTGACAGCCTGTAAAATCAGAATTTGAATAAGCCATTACTTCAAGATCATCCACATGCCTATAAACCAACATATAATCCTTTGTCTTTTGCAAGTATCTCATTACCTTCTTAGCAACCATCCAATGATCCCACCCAGGATTAGAAAGATATCAACTAAGAACACCAACAACGTATGCAATATCTGGTATAGTACACACTTAGGTGTACATCAAACTGACAAGCAACACTTGCATAAGGAATACTATTCATGGTTTGTTTCTCTATATCACTTTTAGAGCACTGTTTTTTACTGAATTTATCTCCTTTCACCACAGGAATATCACCATCTTTGTAAGATTGCATATTGAATCTACTAAACATACGATCAATATAAGCACTTTGAGAAAGAACCAATAAATGATGAGACTGATCACGACGAATCTCAATACCTAAGACAAAAGATGCCTCTCCAAGATCTTTCATATCAAAAGTCCTAGAGAGTAACTGCTTAGTTTTATAAACCATCCCTATGTCATTACTAGGTAACAAAATTTCATCAACTTAGAGAACAAGAAATGTAAATTTACTCCTACTAATCTTATGATAAATGCATTGATCTATCTTGTTCTTTGTGAAACTAAATGAAATGACTACCTCATCAAATTTGAGATACCATTGACAAGAAGCTTGTTTAAGACCATAAATAGATTTCTTCAACTTACAAACTAAGTGTTCTTTACCACTTTCTTTAAAACCCTTGGGTTGCATCATGTAAACTTCCTTACCTAAATCACCATTTAAGAATGTTGTCTTGACATCCATTTGATGCAATTCTAAATCAAAATGAACAACCAAGACCATAATTATTCTAAAAGAATCTTTAGAGGAAATAGGGAAAAAATCTCAGTATAATCTATACCTTCACGCTGTGTAAACCCCTTAACAACCAATCTGGCTTTAAATTTCTCAACCTTTCCTTTAGAATCCTTCTTGGTCTTGAATACCCATTTGCAACCTATGGGTTTATTATTAGAAGGAAGTTCCACTAGTTCTCAAACTCCGTTATGATTCGTTGATGCTATCTCATCTTTCATAGCATCAATCAAAAAATTAAAACAAACACTATTAACAACCTCATCATAAGATACAAGATTAATAAGATGACCTATATTATAATCACCTTCACCAAGATAAACCTCATAATCATCTAAAATTGCTGACCTTCTCGCCTTAACAAACCTTCTAACAGGTAATGATTCAACTACAACAGGCTCTGGAGGATTTTCAATAGGAGGAGGAAGATTAATTGCACCCTCATCATCACCACCTACTTGAACAGGAACCCTTATAATTTATTCATGAGATAAAAGTAAAGGAATGGTTGCAATTTCATTTTGTACACTATGAACAAGCGGTTGAGAAATGTCTAGATCAGCAACATCTATCTCAAAAAATTTCGCAGTCATAGACTCTACAATCCTTATGCCACGTGCAGGACAATAGAACTTGCATCCTTTAGAATGAGTTGGGTACCCAATAAAGTAACAACGAGTAGTTCTTAGGTTAGTCTTTTTCTCATTTGGATTATATATTCTAACCTCAGCAGGATAACCCCAAACACGAAAATGGGTCAAACTAGGTTTTCCACCAATCCATAACTCAAAAGGTGTTTTAGGTAGAGATTTGCTAGGGACACGGTTCAAAATATAAAGGGCAATTTTAATAGCTTCACCCCATAAGAATTCAGGTAAGTTAAACCTACTTATCATGCTCCTCATCATATCCTTTAAAGTATAATTGCGCCTTTCAGTAATACCATTTTGTTCAGGACTACTAAACATGGTATATTGAGCAACTATTCCATATTCTTGCAAATATTTTACAAACTCTCTCATATGTTGATCAGTCTCATTATATTTGCCATAATATTCATCCCTCGATCAAACCTTACTATTTTAATGACTTTTCTTAATTATTTCTCAACCTCAGTTTTAAAAATTTTGAACATCTCAATAACATTTGATTTCTCCTTTATCAAGTATAAACAGTCATAACGTGAAAAATTATCAATAAAAGTAATGAAATATTTATTGCCATAAATAGTAGGTGAATAAGGTCTACTAATATCAGTGTGGATAATCTTCAGAAGATCTAAACTTCTATTAGCACCTTTCTTTTTATTCTTAGTCAATTTACCTCTTATATAATCCACACAAATATCTAGATCTTCAAAATCAAGAGAAGGAAAAATGTCATCTTTCACTAGTCTTCCAATTCTTTCTCTAGATATATGACCTAAACGTTTGTGCCATAATGAAAATGATTTTTCTTTAATTAACGATCGTTTGGCCACAACATTGGCTTCACAAGAAGGTTCACAATCTCTTGCATCATCCAAACACAATCTATATAAATTATCGAACAAAACACATTCACCGATCAATTTAGAATAAAAAAACATATTGGCTCTTTCATTACCAATAGTAAAATGATATCCAATTTTATCTAACATAGAAATAGAAACCAAATTTCTCCTAAAAGATGGAACATAAAAGGTGTTTTCCAAAATAAGACAAAATCCAGATTCTAAGATTAACCTAACTACTTCTACTTGCTCGACATCTATCTCCAAATTGTTTCCAACTCTAAGCTTGGACTCCCTTTCATTTGACTTTCATTTGCTTATGAACCCCCTGCAAGGTAATAACAATATGAACAGTTGCACCACTATCAAGCCATCAAAAATTTGGTGGCACATTAACCATATAAGATTCAAAGCAAACATAAGCCAAAGGAATACCTTCTTCTTCTTTCTTCTTTAGCCAAGCTGTGAATTGATGCCAATCTTTTCTCTTATAACTTTCTTTATGATAAAAGAAACACTTGACCTTACTTTTGTGGACAATTTCAAAATCTCCCCCTCTTTTGGTCTGACTCCTACCATGCCATTTAAAATTCTGATTCCTTTTAGGAGTAATTAGGTTTAAACTTACCTTTATCCTTCGTAGGATCAGCTTTAGATTGTGTCAATAGCATGACAACCTCACCCTTTTCTTTCCTAATTTTCTTTTCCTCAGCATCACATTTGGTTATAAGGTCATTAATGGTCCAGCTAGTGTTTTGGGTGTTATAGGCAGTTTTAATTTAGCTGAATTCAGGAGACATAGTATTTAAAGCTTGGTAAACAATAAGTTCGTCAGAAATCTCAAGTTTAAGCCCTCTAAGTTTGGTTTGGAGGTGAACTATATTTAAAATGTAATCCTTCACATTCTCACTATGGTTATATCTCATACTGGTCAAATGACTCATTAGGGTCCCAGCCTCAACCTTATCGGATACAAAGTATCTATTTTCTACAGTAGCAAGAAAAATTTTGGTAGTAACATCCGTGGGCAAACTACTCCTAAGGTATTCAGGAATAGTTTTTCTCATGGCTATAAGACTGAGACGATTCGATCTCTCCCACTTGGCATGTATTTCTTTTTCTTCAATATTACTCTCACGGGTGGGTTTAGTAGCCTCATCTTTATAAGGGCATAATCAATCTCACCCATTCCCAAGACAAACAAAATGTCGTCTTTCTACCTCTTAAAGTTTGTGCTCGTTAAGAGTTCAACAGTTGCAGTACTATTGTTGAGACTAAAGGAGATTGTTTGCACAAAACAAACGCATGTATTAGAATTGAGCTATGTAAAAAAATCAAATTTATAATTTACACAATCTAGAAAATTCTGGCATCGCTACATATTTCCCCTTGGGCAGAACATGCACATGCAATAAAATTTCAAGTTATGAAACACACAATTGAGATCGCACTAGTTTCGAGAAATCTATCCTCTTTGGGCATACATACACTATAGACTAATGCAAGTCTAAGCATAAATAGCTTCATCTCATCAAGTACTCCCAAAATCAATGCATCTAATAACCCCCTTTGGGCAGGTTATTATATACATTATTTCGGAATTATCTCTTTATAAAATTAAAAATAACTCTAGGAATTTCAATGGATGCCCCACTTTGGTGGTAACACCTATATCAACCAATAAAATTATTTTTAATTAGAGATTTATAAAAGCCCAATTAAAATACATACTAAACACAAATATATACTTCAAAAATATATAAGGTACCAAACACAATATATCTTAATTTTAAAACACATGATCATTATCTCGTATATGTGCAAAACAAATATTTATTGTTTATTTATTTAATTTTATCACAAAATTAATATCATTAAATAATAAATTGACAATTAACTGTATATATAAATCACCTAAATATTAATATACATATATATTAATAATTATTGAAATAAAATTAAAATATATCATGAAGTACATGAATATAAGCTTGCTTATCTAAATATTTGTCTGCATAAAAAATTAACAAGTAATTGACTCAGTTTAGTGGGCCAAGATCAAGGTTATGAGCCCTACGGTCATGGGTTCGAGACCCAGGACACGCATCCTTCTCTCCTTTATTTTATTATTTTTTATTATAGAAAACCTATCTTAGATCGGATAGGGAGCCATCGTTGATCTTTGTTCGCAATATCAACACCATCAACAAACAAAGAACAAACAATCACTAAACTCACAAGATTGAGAGTAAAGCACAACAAATCAACTCTACAATATCATGACCACAGTAACAAGACCACAAAAGAGGAATCATTCAATCTCTAATTTCTTTTGTTTTGATTGGTGTATACCGATCTTTGTGAGCTGATCTTTGTGAGCAAAATCGAAACAAAAGAAAGGGACAAAACAGGGGCATACTAGTCGGCATCCGAAGCCGAGGATGGGAGAGGGCCACTTGTTTATGTAGTTGGGTTTTGGGACCAAAAGGAAAAGCTTTTCTATTTGTTTGAGTTTGTTGCAGAAGGGAGAGAGAAAAAAAATTGCCAAAAATTTTTTTGGCTAACACGGGATTCGAACCCGCGACCTCAAATGAGAGTCACTTGCGTCACCAACCGTCTGAGCTAATTGAATAGCTTGTGACAATAGAAGCAAATTAAATATATCAAAGCAATACAACAACATCGATTTTCAAATTTGATTAACAATATAAAATATCTAGAGTTCTAAATCATGTACCACCTACAAGCTCTGATACCACATGTTGTAATTTAGGATCTAGTACATGAATTTAGAACACCATTCAAAATTAAGCAGAAACATGTTACGTACCTGTTTGTATGGTAGTTCCGAAATTGTTTGCGTCATAATTGCAACTACTGAAAATTGAACACTAAGATTATAGGTGAAAAAGGTTGAAAACGAAAACTAGGTCTTCCTCTCCTTTACCTTTTCACAAGACGGCTACAATGAGCGTAACAATTAGGGTTAGAGTTATGAAGGCAAGAGAGGAGACTTAGTCTATTTATAATAAATTTTAACAGGTCCACCCATTATAGGTCTATATTAAAATAGACCTACATTGACCGTCTTCCATATCGGCCCACTAAAGGTGTCACAAGTCCATAACTCATTTGATCACTATTTTAATTGAGTTTACCCACTAATCAATAAACTATATTATTGAGTCCATTTTATAAATAATTAAAACAAACTTATAATTAATATTAAGCCACACAAAAATGTCTAACATGATAGAGATTAAAAAAAGGCTCAGTTTGCTCATCCAACCTGGTTGTTGAGGGGGTTTTGGTCAGTGGTGACTGATTGTGCGTTGCATGACTTGGTTTTAGACGGTCATCCCTTTACTTGGTCAGGGCGTAGAGGTTCACCAAATGCAGTCGAGGAAAGGTCGGATCGCGTCTAAGTCTCCTCCTCTTGGATTCGGATGTTCCCAAATGCTAAGCTTCGTAATCAGATTGCTAGCGTTTTGAATCACTCTCCCACAAAGCTCAACACGTGTGGTACTGTTCTTACACATAGCGAATGTCACTTTCGCTTTGAAAATAAGTAGTTAAGAGAACCAGAGCTTCTTGAGGTTGTGATGAATAGTTAGTCTAAGTCGGCTAGTTGTGACCTATTAGATAATTGAAAGAGTGTGCAGTAACTCTTGAAGGGTGGGGGAGAAAGAAAGCTCGACAATTTAAAGATCAGATTGCCAAGTGTAAACAACAATAACAATATTTGCAGATGCAGGCATTCATTCCGCTTAGTACAATGAGGTCAAATTGCGTTTAAATAATCTTTTAGCTCAAGAGGAAGATTTTTGGTAGCAAAAGGCCAAGTATCATTAGTTGGAGGGCGGTGACACAAATTCTCATTTTTTTCACGCTATGGCATGAGTCTGGAATCGAATGAATAAGATATCTAAGCTCTGTAATTGCTCTGGAGATTGGGTTGATGATCAGGCTGGGTTATGTGACATTGCAGTTGATTATTTAACGAACATGTTTGCAGTCGATTCCTACTGGCAAAGATCGGACATGTCATTTATTTATTCTGTTGTTTCTAGGGAGACAAATAGTAAATTGCGAGCATCGTTTACGTTAGAGGAGTTTAAACAAGCGCTATTTCAGATGCACCTGGATAAATCAGCAAGACTCGATGGTTTTAATCCAGCGTTTTTTCAAAAGTTTTGGGCACAACTAGGTTCTGAGATTTTTAGGCACTGTTCTCAGTTGTTGTTGAATTTGGGCTTTCCTGTAGATTTGAATAGAATAATCATTACGTTATTTTCAAAATGTGATCAACCGATTAGAATGAAAGACTTTAGGCCGATAGCGTTACGTAATGTAGTGCACTAGATCATGGTTAAGGTGCTGGCTAATCGCCTTAATGGCCTTCTCCCGGGTTTCGTTTCATATTCACAATCTGTTTCTGTTCCAGGTAGGTCTATTAATGATAACAGGGTAAATTACAAATTTGACATCTAAACTTTTTAATTTTTTATATTTTAATGTTTAGACATTTTATTTATTCAATTAAGTGTTTGAACTGACAAAATTATTTTCAATTTGATATTTTTTTTTCAATTTAAATAACCAATGATTGTCACGTGAAAATCCATCTGACATGATATCAGTTTTTGTACATTATTTTAACTAATTAGGTATGATTATATAATTTTTTCACTGTAAATATAAAATTTATTCATTTTTTTACTTTATATATATTTGAACAAATTATATTTCTATCACTGTATATATATATATATATATATATAGAAAGTAAACAAAAAAGTGAACAAATTTTGTATTTAAAGTGAAAAATATTGTATTTACATTTTAGATACATAATTAATTGAAATAATATATAAAATCTAGTACAAAAAGTCAGATGAATATAATAGAATTATGAATTTTACTATTTAGATCAAAGAAAACACCACATTTGAAAATGATTTTACTAATTCAGACACTTCACTGAACAAAAAAATTATCTAAATACCAAAATAGAAAAAATTAAAAAGTTCAGACAACCCAATGTGTAATTTAACCTTGATAATGTGTATTAACTACTTTTGAAGTTGTGCACTACATGAAATAAAAAACTAGAGGAAAAAAAGGGTGCAATGGCTCTTAAAATAAACATCAGTAAAGCATATGATAGCATTAATTAGCAGTATTTACAGGCTGTTATGGAATAGATGGGATTTGCCCCCACTTTATTGACATGATTATGTTGTGTTACAATAGTTCAGTACTCGATATTTGTAAATGGCGAGTTGGTGAGGCCTGTCATTCCAAGCTATGGGTTGAGGCAAGGAGATA
Source organism: Omphalea diandra (assembly GCA_949677035.1). NCBI lineage: Eukaryota > Viridiplantae > Streptophyta > Magnoliopsida > Malpighiales > Euphorbiaceae > Omphalea > Omphalea diandra. The sequence continues at coordinate 8,428 of CATIWR010298014.1, forward strand.
TCATAATCTACCCTGAAGGTTTATCTGCTTTACTGAGGCAAGCACAAGCGAGTGAGACTCTTCATGGTTGTCGTATTAGTAGAACGGGCCCTAGCTTAACTCATATGTTATTTGTCTACGATAGTTTTTTCTTTTTCACTACTTTTAGAAGTCTGGTATCTTTTTCGATCATATTGTCCCTAGAGATGGGCATAGTCGAATTTCTCGGGAGTTACGAGTTTCAATGCGTTGAACGCTAGAAGGTACCTTGGTTTACTTTCCTAGTTGGCCGAAATAAAAGGTCAGTTTTCATTTTTGGATCAGTTTTCGCTATGGAAAAGGTTTCAAGGGTGGCGATGGAAACTGCTTTCTCAAGCCGAGAAAGAGATTCTCATTAAAACGGTGGCTTAAGCATGCCTTCGTTCTGCATGAATTCATTTTTGTTGCCAGTATCATTGTGCCAAGAGCTTGAGAAGATGATGAACTCTTTCTGGTGGGGATCGAAGCCTAACGAGTTTAGACATATTAATTAGATCAAGTGGGACACTATGTTTGAGGAAGGGGTTAGAGGGGGTTGGGTTTTCATAGTTTACAAACCTTCAACTTAGCTATGCTAGGAAAACATGGGTGAAATTTTTTTGTCCAAACCACATACTTTAGCTGGTCGCTTGTTCAAAGCTAAATATTTCCTGCAAGGGGATTTTTTATCATTTAACTTGGGAGCTAATATGAGTTGCATTTGGAATAGTATATGGTTAGCCAAATTAATTCTTGATCGAAGGTGTAAATGCAATATTGGGTATGAAGATTCCATTAGGGTGTGGCAGGATGCTTGGTTAAGGGATGATACTAATTTTAAGCTGGTTACTTCAGTAGTGGTAGGGCTCGAACATTTGTTCGTTAAGGATCTCTTCATCCCTAGGTTTCGGGAATGGGATATTAAGCTATTAGATGAGTTATTTTGCAGCCGTGACATGTAAGTTATAAGCCCAATCCCTTTATCATGTGATGGTTTTCCAGATTGACTTATTTGGCATTTCACAAAACAAGGGGTGTACACAGTTAAATCAAGATATAGAGTTGCAACCAATGCTAGTTGAGAGGTTTTCTGGTGATTGTGTTAAACTTAATCTTAAGGCATATAAATCATCAGTCATGGGATTTTAAATAAATAAATCATCACATATAAACATAAAGGTACTTACTTGATGCACAATTCATTATCATTACTCCGTAATCAAGATTGATTTCTCTTCCTTGACCTACTTAATGTTGCAAAGAACTTGATGAAATAGTTTTTTTTTAATGCTGCATATATCTAAAGGTGGAGAGAGGAACAACTTATATATAGAATAACTTCAAATCTAGTACATCCATCATATACCATAATGAATGGCTTAGATTTATTCCACTATTAAATAGGAAGCCTAAATAAATGGGTAAACTTTAACTAAATAGGAAACATTAAATATTAGAATATATGGTCAACTTTTGGACCACAATCTAATATATTCTAACATCTTCATCCCTAGGTTTCGGGAATGGGATATTAAGCTATTAGATGAGTTATTATGCAGTCATGACATGTAAGCTAGAAGCCCAATTTCACAAAACAAGGGGTATACACAGTTAAATCAAGATATAAAGTTCTAACCAATGCTAGGGGTATTTCAATGGTTAAGAGCAAGGTTGTCAAACTCGCTTTTTTACCCTAAAATCAGTAGACGATAGTATAATCGGAATCGTAAAATCGAATCATAAAATTGTAAGATTTTACAACATAACAAAATACCATTTAAAATATAATTATACATATATAAAAATATAACTAAGATATTTTTAAATTTTATACACATAAAATTATATTACGAAGATCATAAGAGAATATAAAGAGATTCAAGTTCATATCCCACATCTTAACTTTAAAATACATAAAGTAAATTAGTTTAAATTCATTACACATTTAAGTCAATAATACAAAACATAAAAATAAAATGCTACATGAAATAAAATATAACATTTAAAAATAGTCATCAACATTCTTATTCAAATCAACCCCTTCATCTTCATTTGCATTAACATCATTGCTATTTTCATCTCCATCATCTTCAAATTCATTGCCACCAAAAGACTCATTATTAGTATTTTCACAATTATTATCATTAATAATGACATTATTGGTAATGAATTCCACATCAATTGGAGTCTCCAATGATTGCTCATTTTCATCACTAGAAACATTAATATCATCTCTAGCTTCATGAATTTCCAAATCATCACTTTCATCCTTTCCTATTACATCATCCAAAACACCTAACCAATCTTCATTTCTTGAAACATCAAGGTTAGGTTCCTCAGTTATCCACTCATCATCAGAAGATAAATCTTCGAAGTCACATAAATGATTATCCCTTTTAGTTTGTTTATCCTTCAACTTCAAGTTATACATCACAAATACCAAGTCATTCATTTTCTTTTGATGTAAACGATTTCTTCTCTTAGTGTGAACCTGTATAATAAGTTACATAAACTTTTGTAAGCAACTTCAAAAAAGAGCAAATAAAGAGAGGGAAAAAAGATAATAAAAAATTTATTTATTACTTACCTGAATGCACTCTATTTTCTCTCATATCCAGAAGAACTATAAGTCAAGTTTAATATTTGAATAACAAATTTTACAACTTGGGATACTCATCTCCATAAGAATCCCACCACTTTGCTTGTGTCTTTTTGTCCCTTGCGAGCTTATCAACCCCAATCCCAAATAAGCCTTTTACATCCTTGTAGCTATAAATTTTCATGTCCACCTCAAATCTTTTTTTTTTTTTTTTTTTTTTTTTTTTAATCAAGAACCATCTTCTCCAAGCATTTATACAACCCAATTTTGATCTTATCATTGACTTTAAAATTAGGACTATAATGGTATCTAGGATTTAAGTAGTAAGTTGCAGCATGCAATGGTCTATGGAGTAGAAATTCTCATCTTTGATCAACAATGCTCAATATATCTTCATAATTAGAAAAAAACAAAAATAGAAGGCTCAACTAATATTTGTTAATGGAAATATAAATTTAAAATAATGAAGAATAATTGCAAAAAATAAAACAAGCAATTTAAATATATAGATCATAGTTAAACACTTACTTTTTTTTGACATTGTTAAAATTGTCCTTGATTTCCTCTCTAGCACAAGCCATTTCTTCATAAATGAAACCCATGACTGGTATTTCATATGAATCCACCAATCGAAGCACTTTAATGAGAGGGCATGTTGTCTTAAGGCAAGTAAACACATTTTTTCAAAATTTACTATCCAAGACCATTTGTTGAACCTACTTCCCATCATTTGAAGAGACAAATCTACACTTCCATGACTTAGAGGTAAACATTGTCATCAATGCACCTTTATGTTCACTTAGACATGTTAAAGTAAAATAAGCAGTAGCAAAACAAGTTGCGCCAAGTCTAATCAAATCTATATTCTTTGTGAAGTGCTTCAACATGGAAATAAAAAAGGGTCATTGAACAAATATATATTGTAATCCTTTGTGCTTTTGAGATTGTTGCATTGTGGACCTTTAGTTTCTTCTCAAAGTCCTCTAAGATCAAATCAATACAGTCAGCGACATAAGAAGTCTAATAAAGCCTTGTTCTTTTTTCCATTAGCTTATCCCTTGTTGCTTTGTAATTAGCAGCACTATCTGTGACCACCTGAATAACATTCTCCTCTCCAACCTTCTCTACAATGTCATTCAACATCTCAAAAACTTTTCCAACAGTTTTAGATGCCAAATATATCAATTGATGTCAAAAAAATTGTTCCCTTCGAACTATTCACTAAAAAATTGCAAATAGAATGCCTCTTTTTATTTGTCCATCCATTTGACATGATAGTGCAATCAATTTTTTTTTCATTTAGTTTTATACTCTTTAAGCAATTCTATAGTCACTGCTAATTCCTTCTTTAAGTACTTCTCCCTGATTTCATGGTAAGATGGAGGTTTCAATCCATAACCATATTTCTCAATCAATTCAATCATTTTTGCAAATTCAGGATTCTTCACATAATTAAAAGGAATTGCACAAATATAGAAACAATGAGCAATTTGTTGACATACTTCTTCTCTAAATTCCTTTTTCATCAATTGATTGATAGTTGTTTGAGTACTTCCAGCCATACTATTCCCTTTCTTCATAAAAGAATCTATAATACTGTTTCCTTTATGCTTTGACATAATTTGTTGGGCCTCATTTTCATTATCTCCTGACTCATTAATGTCATAAAATTGCTTTCTTTTTTCTTTGCTAATTCTGCATTTTTTACTAAAACAATAATCATTTGCTTCTTAACATTATATGCTACACTTTTACAAGGCTCTATATCTTTTCAGGTACAAACTGAATGGTGCTTGAATCAAAAAATTCCTCCAGTGAAAATTTTATTGAAAAAATTTATATTGAACTTTTTTTGAGTTTCTATCCACATCTATGCCATATTGTCATCCTAAATCTGATATATTTTTAGCTACATTTTTTCTTTTAGTCACAACCTTTGAAGAATTAGAAGCAGACATCTCGAATTCAATCACTGTTAAAGAAAAAAAAATGATTTAACCACTCTCTTAATAATAATGCATAAAAATTAGATTGTCCAACCCAAATATTAAGAACATGAATTTAATTGGAAACAAGTATTCTTAGAAACAATACTCTAAATTTTATTCCTTCCAAGTTTCAATCAAATTCATATGCATATCCACATCCATATTTTCATAATATTTGCATAATTTAATTTTAAGGTTTTTTGCGAATTAAATTGCATTTTCAATATTTGAAGGACCTAAGGATCTTTCATAATATAGGTTTGAGAATAGTAGATAAGAAAATACATGAGAAAAGTTTTTACAACGGGAGCAAATATTTGCAAGCCAAAATATTTCAACACTAGACTCTCTATTTTCAACACCTACAAGTTTAACGTTGTTAGAAATGAAACTACATATTGCAATATTGAAACATATTCCATGTTTCATATGGCTAAGTTGTAAGATTTAATTCAATAGCCATGTTAACATCGCTATTAGCAGCTCAAAACTCATAAAGTCTAAAGAAGAATCCCTGACACAACTAGTGCCTATATGGTATAACTGAGTATTAAAATATAATTTTACAAATGCATAAATGGTATGATTGAGTTCCAAAATATGGAATTTGATCACTAAGTATATAATGGAATTAGCAATTCAGAAAACATACAAGGTCAAATCAATTCCAAATTTGAGCCGTAGTAGGGACCTGTTATCCCTTATTGATTTTGCCTTTGCCCTTTTATGTTTGTGTTGTTTTCTCAAGAGTTTGGTATCAAGTGATAAAGCATGTCAACACAATCCCAGTGGTTATTTTCAATACTTTTGAATTAGCATAAAATAGCTTCTTAAATTATAGATGAGAAAAATTGACATGAGAAAAAAAAAAAGACTAGCAAATGATCACTAATATCAACTTGTTCTTTACTGACTGCTAGCGATGCAAGCAAATAAGGCATTGATAAGTCACTAGTTGGAAGGACAAAAAACATAAAACCAAAGGAGAGAACTCAAAAAAACATACTTCAGTTTGGTAAGCCAATAAACATCTATAATTTAAGACAGTGGTGATTTGGCCAATTTGGATCTCAAGGTTCTGGATGGAAAAAGAACATTTCTAGTGACAAGGTTCATTTTATCATTAAACTTTTTAATAATCTCATTTTGGTGATCAAGTCTAGCATTAGTTTTGGCGATGAATTTTTTCTCGAGGTTTTTTAGGCTTGATTTCTTTTCTTGAGGTTGGTAATTTGGTGGTAAGGTTTGAAAATTAGGTGGGCCTTTTGTTTTAGGGTTTAAGACATTATTGTTTGGCCAAGAAAAGTTTGTATAATTTCATCAACTTAGGTTGTATGAGTTGGAAGAAGGGTTATTAGGTTGATGGTTAAAGTTCCCATAAAATTCACTTACACTTAAGTGAAGGGATTCCCACTTGACAATCTGTGCCCTTATGACCAATTTCCCCATAAAAATCATGTACAACCTATAAAAAGGAAAAGATATTACATTACAAATAAAAGAACTTAATTACTTAGTTATAGATGATACTTAAGCTTGTAGTGCTTACAATGTTTCCATGTTTTAAATTTCAACTACTTTCTTGGGTGTGCTTCTCTCATAAGCTTAATAGTTGTTGTCAGCCATTATCTCTATTAGCTTATAAATGACATTTATTGTTTTTTTTTTTCCAAAAGAGAACCTTTAGTAGTTGCATCTATTGTGATTTTGATTTTTCCAAAAAGTCCATTATAGAATGTATAGAGAATTAACCACTTTAGAATTTGGTGATTCGAGCATCTCTTCAAAAGGTCCTTAAATCTTTCCCATGCTTCATTCAAAGTCTCCCCATCTTTTTAGCTAAATGTGGTGATTTCATTGGAAAGCCTTACCATCTTGGATGGAAGGAAATACTTATTAAGGAAGGTTTGAGAGGGTTAGTCCCCTATAACGATGCTTCCGAGTTTTAATGAGTTAATTCATGCCTTCATTTTTTCTTGAGAGTGAAAGTGAAAGGTGTAGCCTTGTTGTAACAACATACATTCCTTGCTTAAAGGTATCACAAATCTCTAAAAGGTTTGCTATGTGGGCATTGGGATCTTTATGAGAAAGGCCATGGAGTTAAAGAGTGTTGGTAAGCATTTGGATGAATGTTAACTTGATCTCGAAGTTGTTTGCATGGACGCTTGTTCTAATGATATAAATTCTTAAGAGGTGGCATAGTGAACTCTTTCAAATGTTAGTTTTCTTAGGTTGCATCTATTGGTTCCTTTGGTGTTCTTGCCTTCTTTGTCTTAGGGTGTATTAAATCTTAGGATTGGGAGGGATTAAGTCTTCTTTATTCTCTTGATTTTGGGTTCTAGTCATACACCTAAAATAAAGAGTAAGAAATATAAATCAAAATAAAAACAAAACTCTAGATCAATACACAAATAATAATGTAGTATTAAAGTTGTTGATCCTTAATAATGTTGCTAAGAACTTGATGATGGGTGTGTGCTAAGTGTAAAAGTATCCTCAACCTAGAAATGCACAGGTCATAAGTAATACAACGTACTATAAGTATATATGTCATTCCCATAAGGATCGAGTTGAAGTATTAAGTATGTTATTCCTTATTTTATCTAGAGAACTAAAGTAAACACATGATTGTAATAAGAAATAAAGAATTAAACTAAATTTAACAAAAACAATGAAATTGGTTGGGAAACAATCAATGGGGAAAAGTGGCTAAAGATTCAATTTCACTTGATAATTTCTTATAAGATCCTAATCTTCATCCAAATGGTTCATACATTTAGTGTTACTATCAAGTCACTATGGTAATCAATTAATCTCTCTAAAGTATTAATTCACATACAAATGCATGTTAAGCTAAAAGTTCTCAACACAATTTCCAAACATCATGCAATTATCTCATAGTGCGAGACTTTAAGGATAGCCATACTGTAATAAGGTCTCTTAACACATAATAAAGTAAGGGAATTATTGTAGTTCCTTTCCATAAAAGACATCTTTTAATAGATAATTCATAGAATTAAATACGATTAATGACCAATTAATCAATATCATTATGCATATAATAATTGCTAACACAAGAATGAATGAAAACCAAAAAGACTTTAGATTGGGGAACCCTTAAGTTTTTACATAAGATCCATCTATAACCCTAACCATGAGGGTTTTAGTTCATAATAAAAGAAAGGGAAGAAGAGAGAGTAATCAATTCATGAATAAAAGAAGCCATGGACTCCTTCTTTAAGCTTCTCGATTAGTTTTACCTTTTTCATCAAAACATCTTAGTCTTTTATCGCTAGATTGCTTGATCTTTTATTTCTCATTTTCCAAGTCTTTGAATGGATGGTTCATCCACCTTTTAAATAGTGTTCTAGAGGTGTTAACTAAGTAGGAAGCTTAGAGGATAGGAAAATAAAAGTTTGGAGGGAGAAAAGAAATCATGAATTGATAAATGTTAGGGTGCACGACTGTGTGCGCCTATAATTCCAAAGATGCTACTATGATTCCATGAGGCATGACTATGCTTTATGGTCGTACATTTTTGTTTCCTTTTATCTGAATGAGACATGACCATGAATTAGGAAGCATGGTCACGTGGTCCCTTAATAAATCTTCTGCTCTTACTTTCAAGATGGCACATGGCTGAGCATTCTTGGATTGTGGTCATGTGCCATGTATCTTTTTCAGAATAAGTTATTTTTCCTTCATTCTAACCCTACAAAACATTAATTACCATGCATTTGGTCCATTTATATGCAAAATTAGATCAAGAGTACATGGATTTAAAAGGGAATTAAGCTATTAAATATGTGAATTATAATATTGAATAATTGTATAACGAACTTATATGGCTATACAAACATCACTCAAAATGCTTAATAAGAAAATTTCACAAATAGTGACCTAGTTTCCTTTTTTAGTTATATAACCAAATGGTTGGCTGTACAAATAACCTCATAGATATACATATAACTTCAAACCCTAATTTCAAAAATTTCATTAATCATATCATCTCAAAAACTGGAGAGAATAATTGGATGCATCCTATGCACGTAGCATAGATACACCCCCTTTTTTCTATTTATAAATATCCATCTCTCGAATGTAAAAGGAGAAGCCAGTTTTTGTTGCAAAATGTTGTCAAACAATGGACTTGAAATCCTAAGAATACTTATCAAGCATACAAAACCTAAAAACCTTAAAGCACCCACCAAAGATTTAAGAATGGACTCAAGTAAGCCCCTTTTTTTTACATTAGAATCATCATTTTTTGAGAATGTAAAAGGAGAAGCCAATTTTCGTAACTTGATGCCATCTAAGGACTTGAGACCCTAAGAATACCTAAATCTCTAAGGTATGTTAGGCATATTGTATTTATTGCTTGTCAGATAATATTGATGGTTGTGACTAGCCATTCATTGTCGTGATTTCTCATGTTGCACTAAATTTACTTAATTTACGGTAAAGAATCTCATTTGACATGTGGCACTTATTCATTGGTTTTCCTATAAAAATAACTGTTATATCCTTCGAGCCAAGTTGAAATTCACAGTCGCAATTTTACTTCTATTGGACACGACTGTTATCGCGAATTCTTCTATTTATCATGGAAATGTTCCTTTAATAATTTACAATCTCGACCAACATTTTGCACTCACGAATTTTGATCTTCCAATGGTTTCTTAGGACATTTGGCATACTCTAGTTGAGGACTTGATTCCCTCTAAGAAAATACAAAATTCACTATCGTAATGGTGATTATGACATACACTGCTAATCTCTCTATCTCAACTTAGTTTAACCTTTTACAAGATAGCAATTGGGATATTCTAATTCGTGTTCATGAATTAGGATGCCCCTTGTAATATTTGAGACTTAGACTTCCATTCAACTTCTAATGCAAACTTATCTAAAAATTTGCAAAATCAACACTTGAAATTGATGTTAGATTATATTACTCTATATTGTCAAGATTAAAAGAGAGAATTCACTTAGGTTTGACCAACCTAGTCTAACAGGAGTTACTACTCGAATTTCGTCGAGACAAAATTTTGGGCAATATGGATTCTAAGCCCAATAGACCCAATCTATCTTCACCCCATCAGAGATTAGTTTGGAAATTGTTATAGTGTGGAGAAGACGTTAGGCATCTTTAAATCTCTTTAATTTTTGGATTTGGCCTTCCAAGTATCTTTAGTTCACTATTAAAATTTTAGCCTTATTGATTACTTAATCCATATTAGATAATCTTAAAACATTCATCTAGTGCATCATCAACCATTCATAACATCCAATTAGTTACAAGCAATCATCATAGGAAGAGGGTTATGTAAATAAACATAATGAACTTAAATAAACATAAATCATGCATTAATGCATTAAAAGGAGGCACATATTAGTCTAAAAAATATGAGTAAATTAGCCAACAAAGTAGACCTTGAACCTATTTAAACTAGAGAGGGAGCTTACTACCTCACCCTTATAACTTAGGGTCCTAACTTATTTAGTCCATAATTTGTAAGATCATTTGTTATGTTAGAGAATAATTAGGGGACCTAATCTACTTTCCATATTAATCATTTAACACAAAGCATAATATGAAGCACAACACATGATAATGGCATATAATGGGATTAATACGTAAGCCATAAAATGATAAACATATAAATAAACACTAGAGAGCATTAGAGTAGAAAATAAAGATCAAAGAGGGGTCATAAGATCTTGATATCCTCTCTTAATCTATTACAAATGATGTATTATATTAAGGGCAAAAAAAGGAGCATCCTTAGCCATGGGTAAGGCTAGGATGCTTGGAAGAGTGAAGAGATAACTAAAATGCCAAGATATGAAGAATCGAACCAATAAACAACATATAAAAATGATAGAAATAAGGATTCTTGGGCAAATGACCTCCTCTATTTGCATGTATTGCCATCAATATTACAAGGGGAGAACGAAGGGCAAGTTAAGCCATAAGAGGGCTAGCCAATCGCACATCATGATGGTCAAGCAAAATGGCAAAAATCATAAACATAAACCATAAGAGTTGAATCAAAGGGTTATTAGAGTTACAATGCTCTCCCTTTCATACTCTTCGATAATCAAACACACAATGCAAGCAAAGTAAGGTAATTAAGTAAAAGGAATGCATCTCATACAAACTAATTCATGAATTTTTGGTGATTATAGCCTTAAGAACAAGGAATAAGGGTCATAGGTCTTTGCAACCTAACATATTCCTACTATATGAGGCTCATAAGACCATTTGAGAATAAGAAAAAACACAAGAAAAAAATATAAAACAAAATATTAATATAGTGGTGTGAGTAGTGCTAAAGGGTTATAAAGCCAGGGACTAGTCTATACAGACATGCTAGTGGTCTATATAGGCCACTATTTGTTTGTGTTATCCATTAGGCCTGCTAAATCTAAAAATCTAAAAGAGAGATAATAAAGGAAAGAGGGATGAGGGAAAGACTCCATAGATGCCCTAGATGGTGTCTTTGCCCCAAAGGCATTTTAGTATTAGAATCTTTCTTTAAATACAAAGGAATACAATGTTAAAGGCTAGTGTGAAGCTTGATTTACCTTAAATCCTTTAAGTTTGTGTTAGGTGTTTAAGATTTCTACTTAGGTAGGGTTTTCTTTAGGGTTGAATGTCAATTTCAGTAGAGTTTGGTTAGGGGAAATAGGCTTCTTCGCTCCCTTTAATGGGATAGGAATTTATAAAAGGTTATTGATGCAAATGAACTTAAAGGCTTAAATTTCATCCTATCCCTCCTCTTCCCACACTCTTAATTGAAATGATCATTAACAATTCTAGAGATTAGGGTTTGAAAGTTTTTTATACAGTTATAGAGTGGTCTATATGAACATTAAATTGGTCATACAATCCTTTAAGACTCGATGGCTCACTATTCTAAAAGTTTCTTGCTTTTTGACTTTATTAAGTTATTTATGCAGCCTTCTAAAGGTCATTACAATCCTTTTTAGTTGGTTGTATAGCCATCTAAGTTAGTTGTTAATGGTTCTCCTCCTTAAAAGGCTCTTATTGTTTGGTTGATGGAAATGTGATTTGATTCAAGGCTTCTCTTAAGCTTTTGTCACTTTTATAAGCATTATTTCTCTTATTTTTTGAGGAAGGATTCAAGTAGTTTATCATCATTAAACTTGCATCCTAAGGACCCAAAATCTAGTGCTTACAGTTTATTCCCTCCTTTTGTGGGACTTGGAAGATTACATTTAAGAAATGACCTTATACAAAGCATAACAAAGCATTAGACATAAAGGCAAATAGTAAAAAAGGATATGAAAGGATACAATTTTCTTAGTAGCTCTTTTAACTGGTATTAAGGTCCTTAGTAGCCCTTTAGCAAGTACCAAGACTATATCTTGTCTCCTAGTAGCCCTTTAGCAAATACTAAAAATGAAATTAATTCCTCAATAGCTTTTTACTAAGTGCTAAGAATGAAATTATGCTATAGTAGCCTTTTAGTGCGTACTAAAAGCACTAATTATGCTCCAGCGACCCTCTTTTTTATGTTAGAGATGAATTATTTCCTTATCAGCTCTCTAGTAGGTACTATGAATGAGATTATACTCTAGCAGCTCTTTAATATGTACTAGGAATAGGCATTGGGATGAATTTTTTCTTAACAACTATCTAGCAAGTGCTAAGAGTGAGATTGTGCTCTAGCAGCTTTCTAATAAGTACTAGAAGTTGAAATTATGCTCTAGTATCCTCTAACAAGTACTGGAGATGAATGTTCTCTTTAGCAGCTCTCTAGCAGGTATTAAGGGTGTAGTTACAATTCTATAGAATATTTGGGATGATTTTGTTCTCATCTTTAGATGCTCTTATAGGTATTATCCTTTTGACAATTCTTTCTTAACATTTTTTTATAGTATATCTTATTCTCACTTTCTTAGTCTTCTGCTAGTTTTTCTTCAATAATTAATCTTTGATCTTTAGATATTATGCTTGTATAGATATTCTTAAGATTCTTCAATTCTATTAGGTTTAGTCTTTGGGGATTGTTAATTTCTCCCTTTTTTTTTCCCTTTCCTTATCTTTAGCTTTTCTTTCTATTTCATTCCTTTTCATTTGTCTTTTCCTTTTCCCTTTTTTCTTTTTTTTTTTTCATCTTACTTTTCTCTTTTTATTTCTCTTCCTATCTAGGAAGTTTGTACACATAGGGTCTAGTCTGCATAGACAATTAAAGCAAAATGTTGAGGAGTGCCAAAATAGTTAGACATCTAGGGACGTTAGTTGTTTGTGTAGATAACCGAATTATTTGTACATATGACCTTGGGGGTATATAGATACCCATTAGATAGACCTAACATATCATTTTCACTATTCCTTTCCTTTTTCCCTTTTCTTCTCCTTTACTTTTCTCTCAAGACTTTTAGGCTTTAGGCTCCGTTTTGCTTTTAGAGAGCTTGGCTCATGGCGATGCACCGATGCTCTATTTACCTAAGACTTTTCCAAGGCTGACTATTCATCACATGATGAGGAAACAACTCTGATGCTTAGTCGTGCCTTCAACTTTGTCTCTTTGTTGAGACATGTGCATCCCAAGACCTTTCTAAAGGTTATTGAGCTAGACGTGGATACACATTTGATATACGATCCTTCTCCTCACCTTTTTAACGCTGCTTCTAGCACGACAAGTCTTTATGTCCCCACTCTATTATTTATAATTTTATTTCTTACCATTTTTCTATATTCTTCTTCTTCTTCTTTTGATTTTTCTACATGGTCACTTTTCTATTTACACGTGAACATTTTAGATTAGCGCTAAAAAACTAAATTAGCTTGTAAGACACACGACTATGAATTTTTTAGATATTTATTATTTTTTAATTATTTGCCTAATTCTATATTGCTTCGCATGTTTAGATGCACTTTTGTTATTATTTTTAACTTATTATTTATGATTCTTATTTCTACTTTAGAGTTTGTTGTAAAAATAATTTAAGTTCATCAAATACGTGTTTGAATGCTTTTATAGCACTTATTGTTTTCTAGGAATTTGTTCAATTTTTATGATATTTTGCCTCCTTGTAATCAATAAACTTATTCTTGTTTTCTTATGACTTTTGTAGTATTTTATGATTTTTTAGTACTTGTATTAACTTTGGGAAGTTACGCATGTTCAATAGTCCCTTTTATATTTTATTTATTATTTTTATGCTTACTTGTGAAATTTTGGGTTAGTTTGAAACAAATTTGGTTTGTCAGATATATACCTATAGGAATTTATGGCAATATTGCCCCAAAAATTTACTTAATTATTATAATATTTTAGTTGTTCCTAATGTCCAATTTATTTTTCCTTTTTATATTTGCATGCAAACATTCAGATTAATTTTATAGATGAACTTTATTTGTAAAATGCGTATCAATGGGGTTTTGTGATATTATGTTATTTTTTATTTTTCCAGTCTTGTGCTTATGATTGTGTTGGTGTCATGCCCCTAATTTTTGCTTTTTATTAATTTCATTCTCTTTAAGTTATGGCTATGTCGTGGTTATTTTATGGATGTTTTTGCTTTTTCTTTCCTCTTTTCTTTTTCTCAAACTTACTTGTTTTTCAGCTTGTTATTTTGCATTTTGGATGTTACTCTGTTATTTTTTAGGGTGACACAAACTTTTAGAATAGTGATGGCGTAGTTATGCCTATTTTCACCTAGTTTTAATGACTGTTGCAATGGGTGCATGGTGAGATTGTTATGACTAGGCTCCTACCCTTCTTTGCTCTCTTGCATGACAAGGCACCTATGAGTGATGGAGTCGTAATGCAGGCTCTAGTCGAGCAATGGATGGACATAACCTATACCATTTGTATGCCTTAAATAAGAGAGATCACCTTTATGCTTACAAACTTTATATGTATGACAGGCATATGCTACAGTGGCTAATCTCTTCCCACTGATGTTGGCTTCTACTCTCTAGTGTTGTAATAGGATTATATTAATAGCATGTTAGGCTTCATCGATGATTTGAAAAGGAAGAATGCCTTTATGCGATAGAGTATATGGCAGAAGCTCTTGAAGCCATAAAGGATAGCTCAACCAAAGTGATAGACTAGGTGCCACATAGCTTTTTGCCTTATAGATTTACAAGGACCTTTTTCTCCACCCTCAGAGACACTTTAGAGATGTTTTTATTGCCCGCATTAGAGGACCTTTAGCTGGAGGGATACTTGGACTAGGGTTCTATTGTGGTGACTTACTTTTATGGTTTCTTGATAGCTGAGAATTATCATACCTCAACAGTGTGTAACCAGTGTTAAAGGTATCTTTTGTTGTCTTTATTACCCTTTCTTCTTCTTTTTTTTTCTCTTTTGTTTTCTTTTCTTATGTTTTTCTGACCATTTTCTTTAATAAGCCTAGGCGATTGAGCTAGTCTTGAAAAAGGGTAGCAATCCTCTCTTATAAATGGAGTACTATTACTTTCATTTCTAGCATTGAAGTAGCATAAGGTACTTGAAGCAGTCAATGGATGTCAAGCAAGTTTGCTTGAATGGATTATAGTTAAATCAAATATATTTCCTTACATATAAATATACATACCATTAGTTTTATAGTAATTATGATAATTAAGATACTCATGTATGTTTATTTGTTATTTATTATAGCTTTAACTTGATTGAAAGGGGACCTAAGGTATATGGAGTAGGGAACTCATTAGCATTGAGGGCTGCTCCTTTAAGTGTCAACTTCTCATATGACCCATTATAAAAGAGTGGCATATGAAGGAATGGGTGCGCCTATAGAGGGAGGGGCCTAACACACATTCGGTGCCTCAAGAGCCTCTAAGGTACATGTTTTAGGATACCGACCTTAAAGATGGCAAGCTCGATCATGCCCTATAGGGACAATTGACGAGGAGTTAGTGTCTAATGCCACTAGTACTGAGGCTAGGTTCAAGCATCTCTATTGGGAGTGGTTATCCCTCCATCTATATGCCTACGCTTTTATTGCCATCTTGAGGCCTATGCAAGGATGGTGCTCATACGAGGATAGTGCTTAAGTAGGGAGCATATGGCACTTGAGAAAGATTAAATAGGGTGACCTTAGAGCCTGTACCAATGAATGGGAGTCGCAAGAGGCCTCACATTATTGAGACATCAAGGCTAAAGGCCGTAGAGGTAGATGAGTTGGATCTTTTGCTAGAAAACTTGATAGAGTCTTGCTACACTTCCATTACTAGCGTGTTGATGTCGTTGGAGCTTACACAATCCCTGTGCTCCTTTACCTCTCCTACTGCCACTCATATAAGTCTCCTTGACTTTTTTTACTTTATGATTATTATATTTCTTATTATTTTATTACTTTGATGACATCTACATGCAAGTCCCTCATGTCTAGGTTGGGCACCTCATAGATTTGATCGCCTCAAGATGACCTACACTCAGCATACTCACGAGCTGTAGGTAAATTCCATATTATAGATGTATGCATATGTATATGTGTGTTCACGTGTACATGTCCTAACCACCCTAACCCCTTATTCATTTTAAAAAGAGATTCGTCAAGAGGTCTATGTCGATCTTGCTAAGCTATTGGCTATATTAGAGCCACCTATTATAGAGGAACCATAGGAGGAGGAGGGATCCATTAAGGAGGAGGATGACAAGGCTACTACTATCCCTCTTTTACTATTTGTCTTTTTTTTTATTATTATTATTATAGTAGCTTGGAAAACATATGGATATTTGTTGGATTTGATGTATGGGAGTGGTTTGTCCCTCATATTTGGATATTTGGGTGGCCCATGTGCCTCAATTTTATTACTTACACGTTAACTGTTTTATCTATTGTAAATGAGATTTTTGCACTATTTTGCATCCATTTAAATTGTTTAGATTGCTTTATGGGTTTTCAATCTAGGAACTTATATTGCTCTTTCAGATTTTGAACCTAAGAGCTTTGCTTTTTTTCTTGTTTCTTATTAGTTTTTTTTTTTTTCCAAATTTAGCTATAGAAAAGGCTAGGCTTGTTGGAGGCTCTTGTTGTAAATTTGAGATGGTACTTCTCACAGCATGATTCAAACTGTTGTTTATCGAGACATACTTCTTCTGGAGTTGATTGGATCTAATGGCTATCCCACATATATAATCCAAAAATTCATTAGACCTGCCTATGTTAGAGACTGATTAGATTTTCTTTGAAGACTTATGAGGATGCATGATCATCCTTACTTTGACATCTAATATATTTTGTGGTCTTTCTTAAGTCCATCAATAGTTTGGAGCTTTATAGAATGTAATGAAATTCTTTCCTTCCTTCATAGAAGGACCACTTTCTTAGCATTTTTTGGATAAACACTCATTTAATGTTTTCTGGATAAGGTGGATACCATATTGGTTAAATGTTATATCTACCACTTATTCACTACTAGGGCTCCCACCTCTAATGATGTTGATCTTGAGGCTTGATTGAAAGATGCATAGAGGCATAAAGTACTATGATCTTAGAAACATTAAAACAACAATAAGCACATGGAAAAAAACTTATTGTATTTTATTTAGCTTGAAGAAATGTTTGACAAATGTTGGTTACATTACAAAAATGTGTTTTCTTTTTGTGTTGTAATTGCCATGAATCACTTCATTTTGCATATCACACATTAATGCCATGCATGCTTTTTATTTTAAGTGGCAGCTTAGAGTATCCGATCAATTTTACTAATTTCCTCAATATTTTGGCCCCTTTCTTCTCGTGCCATGTGATCACCTTACAACAATCCTTTTTTCTTCTATTGTTTTACCCTTGTTGTCAAGTCCTCATGTTGGCTTGTCATCAATTCCCCTTTTATGGTTGTTCACACTTTTTAATTTTATTTTATTATTCATTTTTAATTTTTAATTTTTATTCTTTATTCTTTTTCTGTTTGATTAAGGAAAATCATGGTTATAATTGAGATAAATCTTTTATTTGAAACCTTGAATCTCAATTCTAATAAAAAAAGTTATTGAATTTGGCTAGGGAAGAGGATGATTACTTAAGGAGAAACAATAATTCAAGCTTGGGGGAATTTGTTTAGCATCATAATTTCCATATTGTATAATTTAATCCTCCCTTAAATCCATGTCTTATCACTTAATATTGCATATCAATAGAACTAATGCATGTCAATTGGTGTTTTGTAGGATTAAAGTGAAGAAATAATAAAGATTAAGTGATGAAGGAGTAGTACACGGCTATGTGGTCTAAAGGCATGGTCGTGTGCCTTAGCAGCTTGAGAATAGCAAAAAAGATTCAAAATGCACAACCTCAAAGCATGGTCATGCATCTTGAAAGGTAGGCACAACTAAAGAGTAATCGTAGAAGCATACAACAATGTCAACATAGCACATGTCCATGCCCCATATTAAAGTGAGAATTGTAAGCCCCTTTTGCCGAAAATTTTCTTCCTTTTCAAAGCACGCAAGTCATGGATGAAACATTATTAAAAGGGAGAAATAAACTAAAATTAAGGCATGAGGGATTAACCTAAAGGTGGGAAGAAGGCTTAAACAAAAGATCAAGTCCATTAAGAAGTTAGCGAGAGAAAATGTGTGAACAATAAAGAAAGATCAAGAAGATGTTTATGGCTTCTCTTGGGGCGGATTTGGTTGTTTTCTTCTTTTCTTTTTTCCTTCTTTCTCCTTATGAACTAAATTTCTTATGGTTAGAGTTGCAAATAGGTCTTGTATGACTTATATTAGATTTTCTTAATCTAAGTGTTTTTGGTTTCATTCATTATTTGTGCTAACAATTGTTAAGTGCTTCATGCTTGATTAACTAGCCATTAATCATCTTAGTTTCATGAATCGACAATTGAGAGATTCTTTTCATAGAACGAATCTTTCAATAATTCTCTTATTTTGTTATGAGTTAACAAACCTTAATGAACTGTTGTTATCCTTAAAGTCTTGCTTTGTGTGGTAATTTCATGATTTCTAACTATGAATTAAGGAACCTTTAGCTTAACATATTCTTGTATGTCAATTTTATTCATAGTGACTCTATAGCAGCATGTGATGTATAAACTAATTAGACAAGGATTAGAAAACCATTAGAAGGTCACCAAGTGAAGTTGAATCCCTAGCCACTCTCACTTATTGATTATCTCTCATTACTACAAGTGTTTATTTTATTTTCTTGTTTGCAATTTTAATTATCTCCATTATTATTTCTCTAGATAATATAAGACACAAGATACTTAGTTCTTAAATTTGATTCTCATGGGAATGATATCCGTGCTCATAAGTACACTTTGTTACTTCTAACCTATGCATTTCCAACTTAAGGGTTTTTCATATAACAAGCACTTGTCATCAAGTTTTTCATAAATCAACTATAACTATGATTTTCCTTAATCAATTAATCAAGCAACTTTACCTATGATAATAACAAGTTTCAAACTAATCACATATGATTCGTAATCAATCAAACGTAAGAGAGTGTATGTGAGTTGACATCATAGTTCATTCACCATTTTGATTCCTTTTTATATATATGCTAAGCAAGATTCTATCTCGATTCCTAGGAGTCACATATGACCATAGGCAAAACTAATTCGTGTTTCTCCACTAATGGACATCTTAGCAACCTTAAGGATCATCTAGTCTTTAACAACTTATAATATTAGGCTTAGGGTTAAGCTATCAAAAAATGGTCAAGTCCAAAGCAAGAGAATAATTGCTAAGACAAGAGCTATACTAGTGATTGTGAAGAATGATGAAACATTCCATATGCATTTTCCATACTTGTTCTTTGCGATAACGCATGCTACCATTTTTGTTTCCCCTTTTATGGCTTGATCTTTCCTTTCTTTCTTTTTCATTTACTTTGTTATTTCTTTTTCTTCTCTTCTATTCTCATCATTTTCCCTTTCGATCTCTTTTTTTTTATTTATGAATAATGCATATATAAGAGCAAAATTTCAAAATATCAATATGCCACCCCCAAACTTAAATAGATATTTATGAGGCAAATACAACAATAAATGATCCTTTTTTGCCAAGTCTTCAAATATGCACATATGCATATGAATGACCCAACACATATCATTATATAACCATATCACAACCTTATTCTCTAGATATATGAGGTAAAAGATCATTTAAGCTATATGGTTATAATGAGGGTTATGGGTTAAAAAAGGAAATGCTATCAATACTCTTTAAGGAATATTTTTATAAAGCTCAAAATGGGTGATAATGGTCAATGTCAATCAAAGTATGGATAAGGAATAATAAGTCAACCAAAAAATGCCTTAATCATTTCCGTAAAGTTGCCAAGTCTAGGATTTCGCCTTGAAAGGTGTTTTAGCTTGTTCTAGCATATGTAGAGATTTCATCTAGCCTAAAGTGGTATAATTAAAACATCTTGATAGAGAAAACCCTATTTTGCTAAGTGTGCATTATTTGTTCTATTGTGTCCAACCAATTTGTGAATAAAATATGATTGTTAAGCTTAAGTTATTATCATAAGGGAATCAATTAATGATCATAAAGTGTCTCCATCAATTTTTCACCGTAAAACCTCAAACCATAACTAAACATAAGATTTACTAAATTGACATAAAACAAAGTGTTATCAAGCATAATTGTAATAAATAGTGAATAAATGAAGACAAAAGAATTCAAAACAAATGCCTTCAAGCTTGAACAACATTATCCTCAATGATTTAAAAACATAAAGTGAAGAGCAAATAGAGGATTTTCCTTTCAAAAAGCCAAAGGGGGAGGTCACAAAATCTACCATAATCATGCAAAGTACAAGAAACTATAAAACAATTATCTTTTAGAAACTCAAGAAAAAAAGCTAATGTCTTGCATAACCATAATTCAAAAGATCACATGATTAAACATAAACTCAAGTGCCTCCATGGCAATTATATCAACATAAAATTAGGGCATAATGGTTTTTACAATAATTGCCAAACACAAAAAGAGATTAAAATATGAAATGCATCCCAAACACAACCAAAACCAAAGTGTTAATAAGTCATACATCATAATTTAAAAAAATATATAGAAATAATAAGCACAAAGTAAGAGATGGGATGATTAATCCATTGATGGTGGGATGGATGAAAATCGACATGCCCGAATTGAGCTTGTAAATGCCCATCGACATCCCTCATCATCGTGTCTAATGTTGTAAGCTGATTGCATACCTCTTCTTCAAAGACAAGTTGATGATGATCTATTTCTTCCAACCTCGATTCCATCCATGCCAAAATCTCCTCTAATTGACCCATAGGGGGCGGTGGTGGAGCATGAATGGAGATCTCTCCTATAGGCACATCTGCAACTCCTTATTTATTACTTCCTTCTACTTGAGCATCTCAAATGAGTAGATACTTGGTACCTTCTTTCTTAACAATATCAATGCTAAATAAATTCTTGAAAGACAAATAATATTTGCCCTTAGTTTTTGTAAGATAAGCCATAAAAAAGGGGTCATAAACTCCTAAATAATGTGCAATAATAGTCATAAACCTACCAACAAAAATACCATCGATAGGTCTATTAGCAACCATCCCCATTGGATGAAAAATCCACTAAGTAGTGTTAATGGAATTATCAAATTTGATGAAAAATCCATTATTGTTAATAGAATGATAAATTTGATGAAAAATCCATTTAGTGTTAATGGAATGATCAAATCACATGTATCATAGAAATAATAATTCAAACCTATTGACTGCCCATTACTTTTGCCTTTTCCTGTTACTAAATATGAGAGTAATTGATGCATACATCACAAGGATGGTTCCTTAATCTTCAAAAGCTTGCTCACCCATGCTTCATAATGGGATTTGCAACCCAAAGAAATCCACACTGCTTGATCATCAAAATTCTCAGGAAAATTGATAAACCCATCATTGTTAAGTTGAAAAACCTTTACCACTTCGATTAAAGAAAGGGTGTATGGTTTATTGAACAAATGGAATGAGATAGTGCCAAAAGGATAATAGATTTAACATACAAACTAGTAAACAATTATAGAGTTAACTCCTTATAAGAAAATATGCAAATGTCAATAAATTGTTCCCATTATAGGACCCTAGCATGCTCTTGCACCTCATCAAGAACACCTACATTTGCAAGGGCACCTACGTCAATGAATTTGGTAGGGAAGATTAGATGCTTAGAGAGTGTGGCATACTTGGTTTCATTTTCATCTTCTCCAAAGATTGGTGTTGTACTGAGAGAAGGAACAAAGCTAGAGGAGCCAAGTCTTTTCTTAGCAAAGGTCTTTTGCCTCTCTCCCATGGTAGAAATCAAGAATAAAGGTTAAGGGATGGTGTTTTGGCAGAGTTTTTATGGGGGATAGGTCAGAGTAGGAATGAAGAGGATGGTGCACATAGTTATGTTTAGGGTTTTTGAGGGAAATGTGGGGAGTATATGAAGGGTGTGATATATAAAATTAGTCTTTTCAAAGAGCGAACAATCATGTGTCAAGGCCATGCATTTTGGATAGGTACTAGATTGGACAAGTTGTAAAGGTGTATAGTCATGTCACATGGTCGTGCGTTATAGGCAATTGTTAGAATTTAGGTGCAAAAAGGTATATGGCCATATGCTTTGGGGATATGGTATTGCATAAGCACACACAATCATGTGGTGATGTTGCGTGAATTGATTTGTTGCTGCCCAAATGTTTTCTTTTGATGTATGATCGTGCAATGAAGCCTCATGTTCTTTCAAGGGACTGTTTTGCAAAGATTCATCATCCTAATGGCCATGGGTCTTACCCTCCATGACCATATACTCATCTCAATAACTTTTGACACAAAAATTAACACAAAAGCATAAGAAAACATGCTAAATCGAACCAAGCACAAAGAACTCATCATGGCAACATAAGAATCAATATGAAAAGTGAGAGAAGCGTGAAAGAAAACTCGTCCAAACTCATTTAAAGCTTTAATTATTGAATTCCTCAAGCTACATTCTATAAAAACAAAACATATCATTAAAAAATAATAAAATAAAAAACGAAACACATAAAGGAAGATAAAGATAGAATATGGGGGATTGTCCTATGAACATACTAGTTTAAGGTCTCTCGCTTGACCTTTATGCTTGGCTTCTATGCTGAAACTTGTGGGAGATAAAGAGTCTCCCCTTTTTGCGCAACATCTTTTTCATAGTATGGTTTCAAGTAGTGGCCATTGACCTTGAAGGTTTCACCCTTAGCATTTATAAACTCAAGGAAAATTGTCCCGACCATCTAGACTTGAATTTTCCCAAAAAGAGATGTAACCTTGAGTTAAAGAGTAACACTTTTTGTCCATCCATGAACTCCTTATGCAAGATATGACTATCATGCCATTGTTTGGTCCTCTCTGTATAGATTTGATTGTTCTTGTAGATTTGAAAAATGAAGAGATTCAAGTTCATTGACTTAGAGTTTCCCTTTTTCATCAGCAAGATATAAGTCAAAATTTAAAAATTTGATTGCCCAATAAGCCTTATGTTCTAATTCTACTAGCAAGTGGCAAGCTTCCATAAATACCAAATGCTTAGGAGTAGTACTAATTGATGTCTAGCAAGCAATTTTATATGCCTAAAATGAATAAAAAAGCTTCAAGGACCAATGTTTCCTTGAAGAGTTAATATTTTTCTATAAAATTTGCTTTATTGTCTTATTGGATACCTCCATTTGACTACTTGTTTAAGGGTGGTATGATGTTGTTATTTTATGGTTCACCCCATTTTTCTTTAGCAATGACTTGAATTGCTAGTTATAAAAATGGGACCCCCCATCACCAATGATTGCACGTGGGACTCTAAAGGTTGTGAAAATATTTTTCTTTAGGAACTAGATCACCACTTAGCATCATTTGTTAGAGTTGTTATAGCTTCTACCTACTTGGATACATAGTAAATTGCCACTAATATGTATTGGTTCCCTAAGGACTTTAGAAAAGGGCCTCCATAAAGTCAATTCCTCAAACATTAAAAATTCCACTTCAATCATGGAGTTTAAAGGCATATTGTTCCTCTTAGAGATATTACTTATTCTTTAACACCTATCACAAATCTTGACAAAAGTAAAAGCATTAGTAAATAATAAGGGCTAAAAGAACCCAATTTACAATTCCTTAGTCGTTGTCTTAGAAGGACTGAAATGTCCTCTACATTTTTGTGTAAGGTAATGATGTAGAATCTCTCATTTCCTCTTCTAATACATATCTCCTTATAATTCCATTGATAGACTCCTTAAACAAATAAGGGCTCTTCGCAAAAATAAGATTTAACATCATGCAAAAAATTTTTCTTTTGATGGGAATTAAAATCATGAGAAATAATGTTGTTTACCAAATAATTAACAAAATCAACATAATAAAGAGTTTGGAGAACTTTTAGGAGGAAGAGTTTCTCATCCTGAAAGGTCTCATTGATTGGAATGCTTACCTTTTCATCTTATTTATGCTCTAGATGGGAGGGATGATTGGTAGCCAAGTTTTTCGACCCTTTTTTGTCTTTAATCTCTAAGTCAAACTCTTATAGCAATAGAATCCATCGTATAAACCTTGGCTTTGCATCCTTTTTGGCTAGTAAGTAATGAATAGCTACATGGGCAATATAAATAATTACAGTAGGATCAAAATTTATCAAAAGTAAAGACTATGCCAATAACTCTTTTTCTGTGGTGGCATAGTTGATTTAGGCCTCATTAAAGTTCTGACTATCATAGTATATCACATGGAGTTTCGTGTCCTTCCTTTGCCCCAAAACAACTCTTACAACATAATTGCTTGCATTGCACATCAACTCAAAATGGTAAGGACTAATCCAACTTGGTCATAATTGGAGCAAAAATGAGTTCCTTTTTTGACCTATGAAAAGAATCTACACAATCATTAGTAAAGTCAAAAGAAGCATCTTTAGCTAAAAGATCAAAAAGAGGTTTAGAAAATTTTTTAAAAATCCTTGACAAAGTGCCTATAAAATGCCACATGTCTTAGAAAACTCCTTATGCCCTTCACAGATGTCAGAAGGGGTAGTTTTTTTATGACTTCAATCTTTGTCCGGTCTACTTCAATGCCTTCAGATAAGATATTAAGTCCAAGCATAATACCTTTACGTACCATGAAATGATACTTTTTCTAATTAAGCACAAGATTGTTGTTTTCACCTCTTTATAATAACCTATCAAGGTTAGCTAAACAAATGTTAACAGAGTCACCAAAGATAGAAAAGTCATCTGTGAATATCTTAACCATTTTATCCACCATTTTGGAAAATATAACCATCATGCATCTTTAGAAAGTTGTTATTGCATTACATAGCCCAAAAGGCATATGTTGATCAATGTACCATATGGGCATGTGAATGTT
This sequence comes from Omphalea diandra, assembly GCA_949677035.1. Lineage (NCBI taxonomy): Eukaryota > Viridiplantae > Streptophyta > Magnoliopsida > Malpighiales > Euphorbiaceae > Omphalea > Omphalea diandra. Next base: position 33,365 of record CATIWR010298014.1, read on the forward strand.
ATCTTTTCTCGATCCTATAGTACTATTTGAATTTGATAGTAGCCCGAGTACCCATCCATGAAGTAATAATACATATGCCTTGTAAGTCTTTCCAACATTTGGTCAACAAAGGCAAAGGAAAGTGATCCTTACGAGTTGCTCCGTTTAACATCCTATAGTTTAATGCATACTCTCCACCCTGTCATGGTTATAATGGGGATAAGCTTATTATTTTCATTAGTTATAACTGTCATCCCCCCTTTTTAGGAATTACTTGAATTAGACTAACACATGGGCTATCGAAAATAAGGTAGATGATTCTCACATCTAGTAATTTCACTACCTACTTCCTAACTACCTCTTTCATATTAAGATTAAGCCTTATTTGGTGTTCTATGATGAGTTTGTGATTGTCCTCCATCAAAATTTTATGCATGTAAAATGTAGGATTAATCCCCTTAATATTCAATATAGTTCATCCAAAGGCTTTTCTATCTCAACACCCTCAATAATCTTTCCTCTTGTGTTTGTGTGAGCTTATTAAAGATGATAACCAAAAGGGTGTTATCATTCCCTAAGAATGCATACCTAAGATGAGGGCGTAAGGGCTTAAGCTCAAGTTGAGGAGATTTAAGAATGGAATATGGGCAAGTTTAAGAATTGAATTTAGGGTTACCTCAAGGTATTTCTTATAATCCAAAGGCTCAATAAGAGAAGAAGAAGAAGGATGATCATATACCTGAAAAGTTTGAGTACTTACCTCTATAGCGCTTCCTACTTCCTTATTTTTTACCTTTACCATGGGTACCTTTTCAAGATTGGAAATCACTTGCTCTTCTTTAAAGACTTCTTTGGCGCATTCTTTAATAATGTTTATTTGTAGGCACCTTTCATCTTTCATAGATTTCTTAAGGGCTTTGTACATATTGAACACTAATTTTTCATCCCCTACTCATAAGGTAAGCATTCATTCTCTAACATCAACTCAAGTACCATTAATTGCAAGAAATGGTCATCCCAAAAGCAATGGAATTTCCCTATCCACTTTCATATCAAGAACTAAAAAATCCACCAAAATTATGAACTTATCCACTTTGATGAGAACAACCTCCATTATCCCCTTTGGGTATATGATGGAATGGTATGCTAGTTGGAGAGATATCTTATAGGCTTCATCTCACTAACAATTAATTTTCAAAGACAATGGCATTAAATCTGTGTTAAAGCTTAGATTACAAGGAGCTTTTTCAAAAGAAACACGACCAATATCACAAAGAATGATGAAACTCCTTGGATCTCCTCTTTTTAAAGGCAATTTGTTAAGAAGGATGGGCACCATACTCCTAAGTCAAGGTGACTTTCACATTCCTCCAATTTGTTCTTTTTTGTAAGTACATCTTTCATGAATTTTACATCTTTTAGCATTTGAGCAAGTGCTTCCATAAATGGTATATTGATTTAGATCTCTTAGTGCATATCTAAAAATTTAGCAAATTGCTTGTCCATCAAATTTTGCTTAAGTATTTAGGGAAAGGGAATGAGAGGTATATATGGTTTCACTTTTTCCTTAGGTTTGTCCTCCTTTGTTGGCTCTTCTTCATTATCTAACTTGCCTTCTTTTTTTTCCTCTGTCATTACCCTTTTGTTGAAGTTCCCTACCACTCCTTAAGGTGATCACTTTCGTTTAGTCTTTTAGGTTGGTTTTCAGAGTTGCTAGGTAGGGCACCTTGAGATCTAGAACCAAGGATAGTGGCTATTTGTCCCACTTAGATCTCAAGGTTATGAATTTAGGATTAGAGATGTTTACTAGCTTGGTCTATCTTGGCATCAAGTCTTCTCATATTCTCTTCATATTGTTCAAGTCTAGCATTGTTTATGGATATGAACTTTTCTAAAAAGGTTTGTAGGCTTGATTTCTTCTCTTAAGGATGTTAATTTGGTGGTGCGGCTTAAAAACTAAGTGGTGATCCTTGGTTTCTTGGGGTTTAGAGTGTTGTTGTTGGATTAAAAACAATTAGTGTGATTTTTTCAACCTAGGTTAGAAGTATAAGAGTACAGGTTATTAGGTTAATGGTTGAAGTTTCCCATATAATTTACTTGCTCTTAAGCAAAGGGACTCCACATTTGGCAATTAATACTCTTATACTCGCTTTCCCCATAAAATTCATGCATAACTTGTAGGAAAAGAGAAGACACAACATTATAATTAAAAGCACTCAATTATTTAGACAAAGATGATAATTAAGCTTACACGGTTTATATTGCCCTAGGCACCAAGAAGGGGGGTTTGAATTGATGTTTAAATAAAAATTAAAGTGAGGGATAAAGAATGAGTATAAAAGAGACACAAGAATTTATAGTGGTTTGGGTATTAATCAATCCTATGTCCACTTCCCAATTCTCTGCAATTGGGTGTTTCACTCATTCAAAATGGTGTTTTTAAGCTCACACCTAACTTTTACACTTTGTGTTTTCAAGGCTCACACAACAACCTCTCTTACAAATGTTTTTTAAGGCTTACACTAAAACCTCTCTTATGTGTTTTCATAGGCTCACATTAAAACCTTTCTCAAGTGTTTTTACAGACTCACACTAAAACCTATTACAATTGGTGTTTAATGCTCACACCAAACAATCACTTAAAACATAAAGAAGAAATGAGTAGCAAATTTGCAAGAGTTTTGTTACAAGTTAATGAATTCTCTTACATTTACATTTGTTTGGTGGAGTATTTATAGCTCATACCCACCAAAGAGATGTTAGACTATGAAGCTCATTAAATCTTCAAGACATGCTAGACAGATTCTGCATTAATTGCATGACAGGTGGGAGTCACAGTCGCTATTAAAGATTCGCGGTCATGACATTCCAATTTCTATACGTGAGCCAAAAATTGCAGTGGAAAACCCTGTTTGTGTCTAATGGTTAGTCCACATGTCAGGTCCTCATTGGTCCATCAGGAAAATATAGTCGTTCCTTTCTAATTGCCCATAAACTTCGAGGTCGCAATCAATCCTTGTATAGGGCACGACATAGATGCAAATTCTTCTATTTAAAGGAGAATTTTCATCTTCTTAAATCGAGGTCGCTACCCACAATGTTGCCCTCATAAATTTTGTTCTTCAACGAATACCTGGGACACTTAGTAAGTTGTGGTTATAGACTTGATTCCTTCTTTAGTCACTATGAACGTCATGGTCGCAATAGAGATGTGACAGCGACTGCGAAATTGTTTGTGACTTTGACACTCCCATCTTTCGATGAGTCGCGGCGGCAATGATCGCCGCGAATTCGTCTAGCCTAGTTTTGCCCTATTCTTGAGCTAAGTCGCAGTTGCGAATTAAAAATTGTTGACTACAAATTTGGATGAACTTTGTCTTCTTGAAGATTATGAACTCCATCTAACTTCTAATTGAAAGTCTAACTTAATTCTGCAAAACAACACTTAATAGAAAAATTAGGATTGATCAATCTCCTTTGTCAAATCAAAAGAGGTCCAAGACTTAGGATTAACCATCCTAGTCTAACAATCTCCCTTTTTTTTATTTTGACAACTTAGATTGATCCTAAGGGAAAATAATGCATGAATGTGAAGTTGGAGTGGTAATATGATTCAATGAATGCTTAGAGATTTCTAGACATAGAACAAGTGTGAAATTTCCTAAGTATGGCATTCAATCAATCAAAGTGAAATTTCTAAAAAAATCGTAAGTATGATAAGTATGATGCTTCTCCTCAACTTATACTATTATTTGCAAGTTATTTTCTTTCCCCCTTAGACTTAGATTCTTTCTTGTTCCTATCTCTCCCCTTTTGGCAACATCAAAAAGAAGGTGCA
>CATIWR010298024.1:0-43574 GCA_949677035.1 Omphalea diandra
ATTTATTTGTTTTTATGAGATGTTGATAAATTATGACTGGGGAATGAGAGTATGTGGTGATATGAGCTTCCAAAGTTACGAGTGTTATTATTAGTCATTATATTACTGAAATTTTGTTGGATTTATAGTTGATTGATTGAAAGGCTAATGCTTGATATTGTTGGCAATAACATGTGATAGTCTGTGTGGTGATAATATTTGATAATCTATGTGGCGATAATATTTGATACCTTATGTGGTGATAATAATTGATAGCTTATGCGGCAATAATAATTGATAGCCTATGTGGCGATAATATTCGATAGCCTATGTGGCAACAGCCAGTGTGACAATGATATGATAGCCTGTGTGGCAATGAGATGATAGCCTGTGTGACAATGATATAATAGGCTATGTGACAACTAAAAATGAAAGTCTTTGTGTCAGTGATATCTATAGCCTATATGACAGCAATTTATGACATTATGTGTGGCAATAACCTTTGATAGCTTATGTGACATTTAAGAGGAAAAACTCTTTATTTCGTACATGGATATGATGATGAGTTATTTATATTTAAATATTGTTACGTTATTTGAGATTGAAGTATCGTCATGCATTTATTTACTGAGTATGCAAACTCACTCTTTTGTATGAAATCTTATTTCAGGAAGAGTAGACTAAAGATTGCATCCAATATATTTTTTGAAGTCGTTGTCTAGCAGTGTAATAGAGGTTGGACCAGTATGCAGTCATTTAGTATTTTAGTTTGATTATTTATGTATATTTTGTTGTAAATAATTACTAAGTGGTAAACAAGAGACATAGTGAAAAAAAAAATTTAATCAGGTCTTTTAAATGACAATGAATAGACTTAAAGAGAAATTTAAATAATTATTAAATTGAATGTCACAGTAGAATTCTACTAGTTTTTAATATGTGTTTTAAGATCATTTAGTCGATAGAGAATCCATATAATTGTTGCAACGGTACTATCCATGGCTTTATATTTTGCCTTTGCAAAACTCTTAAGAGACAATACTTTGTTTCTTTGATTTTCAGCTTACTAAAGTATTCCCAAAAAATACACAAAAGCCTATTACAAATTTTTTACTCTTTTGATTATTTGTTCAATCACTATTTACATAAGCCCTCAACGTCAAATTAACTTTGATGACATGAAAATATTATTTATTCATATGAAGCCTTAAAGGGAGGTTAATAGAGTTATACAAATATTATAGAATTTGAATTTTAATGCTCAATCACACATAAAGAAAAGAGAAGGAGACAATAAAAATTGACACTAAGATTTATCAATTGGGAACAGTTCTCCTTACGTCCTCTTTTCTAGTGTAGCATCATATCCTTTTGAAGGCTAAGAGTGAACCTTTACACTTTCTTTTGATCGGATCCAGTTTTGGACCTATTATTTACAAATATTAAGAATTGATAATGGATAATTTTAAATATCGATCCAATTAAATTTTGGATTTTGGTTCAATTCAGTTCGAGTTTTGATTCTATATTTTATGAAATTATTTATATATCCATATATATTATATAATTATAAATTACCAATATATATAAAGTTGATTGATAAATAACTTTCATAATTAAATATTAAAAATTGTATTAACTAATATTTAATCATTTTTATTTTTCTTGAGATATTTATTCAAGGATATATAACTTATATAAAATGTATATATCTTATATTATTTGAAAATATTTTAAATAATTTATACATATATACATGACTTGAAGTATGTATACATACATATATATAACTTATATATGATATATTTGAACATAAATAACTTATATATATATATATATATATATATATATATATATATATATATATATATATTGTCTTATATTTTTTTGTATATAATATATATTTATGTTATTTGATTAATTCAGTTCGGTATAATTTTGATATTTTCAGTTATTTTTTGTCGGTTAATTTTTTAGTTCCGTTATTTTTTTATTTGATTTTTTAATTTAGTTCAATATATCCAAAATTCATACTCACCCCTAGGTAGTATGGTTAATTGATCCAATAAGAGGAATGAATCGAATACTTGGTCTAGTCAGATGACGCATCCTCAGTGTACAACATATGTTAGATATCATGCCGAGAAATTCAATTCGAGTATGGGAGACTGTCTGCTTTAATTCAAAATTCTACTGGATTTTTTTTGTAGAATTTTAGAACTTTAATTATATCATTTTTCATTTTGAAATTGTTTTAGGTTATTGTTTCTGCTCTAATATTATATTCTTTTTATTCATTTCTAGAAGAAAATTATGATCCTGTGGTAGATCCTACTTATTCTCTGGACAGTTAGTGTGTCAATAGTATCAGGTGAATTGAGAAATTTATAATATTGGTTAATATTGGTTACTTTAATATATGCTATGCATGTGAAATTTATTTTATTGGTAGAAAACAAGGAGTAAAAAAATCATATTTTAACTTTGAAATAGTTAAATGAATTTTAGTTTATACAACTAAATAAATAACTTGATACATTTGTAATTTAAGCTTATCCAATCAACACGATAATGATCGGTGATGTCTATATCTATATTGATATTATCTTTGACAACAACGCTTATTTGAGGCATATATTAGATGGTGCCCTTTAGAGATAACTCTGCAGATGCATATGATCAGTTATTTACTGCCATCAATAGGACGCAAGATTTTGGCTCTTGGATTGCTAGTTGTTGTCAGTGCCCAAGATGTAAGGATATCTATAAGGATGGTTTTTATTAAATGCTAATTTTGTTTCAATGATTTATGATTTATCATGAAATGAAGTGTTTGAATTAAATTATTTTATGTTGTTCTCAATAAAACAATTACTCTTTTAATAAGTAATATTTCGTATTGATGATTTTTTTTTTCATTTTCATTTTCTTTTCACATTGGCAAGCATATATTTCTAATTTTTCTCATTTGGGTTAATCAATAGATTTATTAAAAGAGTTTATTACTATTATTTATTATTTATTGCTTTAATTTTTAGCCTATAAAAGATAGAATCCCACAACATATTGTTGGGTTTATTATAATTATAATTCTAAGAAAGTAAAAAAAAAAATCTAGTTGAGAGATTACTTAATTTGATAATTTGATATGAATTTATTCAAAAAAAAAAATTATGACATCCTCAAATTATAATATGTTCAAAATGATATAAAATTGAATGACCTAAAAAAATTTAGGATTGCATAAAATCAGTCATGAATAATAAGTTGGTTCAAGTCAATTCTTACCCGGTGAGTCACATATTGATCAAATAAATCATAATTAAAAAAAAAAAAAGAACCCTTAAGTTATATTCACATCTCTTATGACATATATTAAAATTTGAGATGTTTACAAAATGTGATGCTTAATTTACTCCATTTATATTTAAATATTTAGAATGAATTGTAAAAATAAAATTTTGAACTTATAAAGAATATGTTTGATGTTTTCATGTATTAAGTTATATTATAAAAATATTAGTTTAAATTTAGAGATAAAATATCGTATTTATTAAATAATTGATGAAATTATTAAATTAAATAGTCAAATAAAATCAATTATTAACATAATTTTTTTTGGTAAATCACTAAAAAAGAATATTAAAAACAAAGAAAAAATAAGACTCAAAACAAATCCCAGAACAAGTTAGAAGACAAATTAATCTACAGGCTAAAATAGCCAGCATTAGCTAAAACAAGGTAAAACAAACGTTACAATAATTTAATACTGACTGCATTCTAAATGCATTGAAAAATAGCAGATACATCCATACAATTTTGCTGATAAAATTTCTTATTCCTTGCCATCTAAATGCTGCAAAAGTATTTCTTCTCAATCTGCATAATTGACTTTTATCAGCAGTGTCTTTATCGAACCAGTGACAATCATTCAAAGATTCATTAATATCAATTCTAGAATTAAAAAATACTCTGCCATAATTGATCTGTATTTTTGTCTACGGGATCAAAGGAAATTCCATGTTCCGTTTCTCCAAATACAGTTTATTTTTACTTTTCTTGGAACAACTATATTAACATTCTACACATATGAGAATTGATCTAGAATATAATTTCCTTGAAACCAAGATCAAAATTAGAAGGAGAACTATTTGTCATTTCCCAAACTATACCCAAAGAAGTTCTTAATGTCCGATGCCTCATCTTAGATTTCCACACTCCACTAGCATCTGGATTCTCAATAATACCCCAAAAACTCATTCTCTCTCTCTCTCTCTTTAGCATTAGTTTCATTAACCCAAGTAGCCCATAAGTTGAATTAGGATTAGTTAATATCTCCCAAAAATTTTTTTATCATTGATGCCTTATTCCAACTTTATTATTCTTAATTCCTAAACCTCCTCCCTGTTTAGGTTTGCAAACTCCATTCCAAGTCACTTGACTTTCTGATTTATTGTTCTCATTCTCTCCAAGGAAAATTTTTGCATAATCTCTTGGCATTTTTACCCATCGTTTTAGGCAGAACAAATACAGTACATTTTTACTGAATGAACACCTAAGTATTTTAATGAAAGTTCCTTCTCTAAATTACTTAATATTTTTTCAAAATTGATGACAAAAATTATTAAATTAAATATTAATTATAAACATTTTTACAATATATACTAATTAACTAGTATTATCAAAGTTATTTTGATATAATTAGTAATTTAGAAGAAATAAATAAATTAATATACTTCCTCCGTCCTAAAATAATTAGCAAAATTTTATTTTCACGAGAATTAAGAAAGTTAGTTAAATATAGTTATTTTATATATTTTAGCCATTTTTTAAAAAATACCCCTATTTATTTTTTTATTTTATCAACATTAATAAATTATAGTTATTAATTTTGCTTATAGATGTCAACCCAATTTTTTTTGAACATTGTACATCAAAAATATTATAATCAAATAAAAAAAAGATTATTAAAACTTAAAAAAAATTATTGAAGAGTACATTAAAGATACAAATTCAAACTAAAAAATATAGTAGTGATTTATTAATGGTGTAAAAATATATATCAATTAATAAGAGTATATTAGACAATTATTTAATTAATTATCAATTAAAAAAAGAAATTGCCAATAATTTTAGGACACCCAAAATAGAAATTTCATCAAATAATATGTAGATATGCTAAAGGTTATTAGAGACCCGACTTTAAAAACATGCATTTAATAAATTCAAATCCGACCCGGGAATGCTTGAAATCATTTTTATATCTCAAATTGGATGAGTAATCCGAATTTGAAATGAGAATCAATAAGTCAATCCAAATCCATGAGATTAAAAAATCGAAACAATCCGAATCTAAAACAGTATGCAAACCCATTTCACCCGATTCGACTCAATAGATTCACCATTCAACATACCAAATACCGTCCAGCGTAATTGGCGCGAAACTGAGCCGAACATCGTGGTTTTGGATCTGGGTTAAGCAATTCACGTGCGCAAACATACATCTTTCACTGCAAAGATCCCTTTTTCCTTTCAATTATTGAGCGATCAGTTTCTTTCATGGTCCAAGTCCCAATGAATGATGTCACCTCCTTTGGACGCTTCAAAATCCCACTCTCTATTTTCTAATCCTTTCCGTGTAAAATAAATATTCTCCTTTGGCCACCATTTCTCCATTTTACTTATCATAATTCTAATTTGGATATAGATTATTACAGGCATTTTGAGTTGATTGTCATTTCTTATTTCGTTTTGTTAAAAAAATGTTTTTTAAGAAAAATGAGTTGTTATTAATTAATTTTATCATTATAATTATTATTTTATGTCTCATATATTTACTCTCTCAAATAACTGTCAAAATTAAACACCAGAATGAACTTATAACGTAATGTCAGACTTCTCCCTCGAATTATCTTGTTTTGCAGTCTCAATCTATAAAAATCCTAGGCAAAGCTTAAAAATTTTCTTAAAAAAACACTCTTTCAAAGTTTTCAACTTGATGCCATAGGTGACATCAATTATAATTATTATTTTATCTGTGTTAATATGTTCTAAATATATTGAATGAATATATAAACATTAATATATATAAGATTTAGTCATATCATTAAAATTAACTAGTGAGCTTTTGATTGAGTTCTAAGTTACCAATCTAAATTTCAATGAGTTTATTTTTGTAGTATTGGATTATTAAAATTATAAATTAGTGAGATTATTAATACGATGAGTCATTTGAGTGAATATGCTACCAATCTAAATGTCATTTTATGGTCTTTGTCCGATGGAACATATTGATGAATGAGAGCTGCCCCTGTTTCAGAAAATCGACACGTGACTCTCCCCAACAGTGTGAGCCACGAAAAAACATGCATCATAAAAGCATAAAGCCTTAGTCTCACTTACTGTATATTATCGTCGCAGCAATTAGGCAACACACGCACAAACAATAACAAGAATCAGGATTTCCCCACGTGGACCCCACACAAGGATCAGCAACCGTCCGTACACAAAAGATGATTAGGTGAGAACAAAAACCCACTTGCCGCTCACCCTGTGTTACCAACCCTCCATGGTCTGACTCGTTAGCCCAGTGAACAAACCGATCCCATCTGGGTCCCCTTCACTTGGTTCTATTAAAGTTATTTTTGTGTTTTTAGGCTGTACTTGCGAATTTGACACTCTTCTTGCCAGCTTGAGCTCGTTGTCTCTCTCTGTTTCTTTGGAATTCCGATCCTTACAAGCGCTGGTTGTAGAGACACACTAATTCTGATCTTAGATTGGTACGTTTTTGTAGTAGACACTGTTTTGTTTTAAGAATGTTACATTAGCGGATCATGGACACAAATGTTTCAGTTTGTAGTTAATGTTTTGGGTCTTTGAATGCCATCTTCTTGTTTTGTTTTGATCTGTTGCATCCAAACTTGTGTGAAGAACTGAAATTTGAGCAAAATTATTCCTGGCTTTAATGTTTAATGATCTGGGTTATGAAATTCCATGCCTTTCTGTTTCATTGATAAGAAAAACTTGTAACAAATGGGTACTGAAATCGGATCCTGAACCTTGTTTATGTCTTTATCGTTCCGTAAGTCAGAATTTGTTAGTCCATTTGCAGGTTATATATACATAGAGAGCTGGAAAACTCATAGTTGAAAAGCTCTGCTTGGAGATGTCTGGACTGAGTTTGGATGCGTCTCAAAATGGGAATGTAAAGAATGTTGATGTGCTTAATAGTGCGGCAGAAATCGAAGAATTGGATTTCTCAAAGTTATCAGAGAGGCCAAGGCCTTTGAATATGGACAGGCAGAGATCGTGTGATGAAAGGTCTATGAATGAATTGGCAATTGGGGTGTCTCCTCGCCTTCCATCCAGAGCTGACAATAGCTCTCGCATTTTTGACCATTTAGATTCCTTGCATTCGCCCGGGAGAAGGTCAGGTTTTACTACTCCGAGATCAAACATTGAGTTTGAGACTCATCCCACTGTGGCCGAAGCTTGGGAAGCTTTGAGGCGTTCATTGGTTTATTTTCGTGGCCGACCTGTTGGGACCATTGCTGCTTTGGATAATTCTGAAGAAAATCTTAACTATGATCAGGTTTTTTTTCCTATAAGTTTCCCTCAACTCTTCTTTTTTTTTTTTTTTTTTTGCTTGATAGAGCTTTATGGCTCTGTTATGCTATTTATTTTCAGTTGTATTAACAGTATCCCATGTTATAAAGGAATGGCTTAGAAGAAACATGTGATTTCATCCACTTTTTTGCCATTATTCTCTATAGGTTACTGCTTTTTCCCCAATTGATGTAACTCTATGAATCTGAACGATATTTATGTTTCTAAATAAATGTAACTCTTGTGGGCAGCTGTTTGCTTAAACAAATAAAAGGAAACAGAAGTCCTTATCAGTAACCACTATGGAAAAATTTTTCCGCTTTTAGGACAACAAGGATATATATTTTTAGGACGTTTATGGACATTTTTCACTGTTATTCTGTCTTCTGATTTTTAATCTGTTGTATTGCTGCTGTTTCTATAGTTCCAAGTGAATCTTTTATCCATTTTACTCTTTTTTCCATGTATCTGAGTTTGTAACATCAGAATGATTTTCTCACATAAATATTTGGAAACAGCATTTCAGATTTGTGTTGGCTTTTTGTTTGTATAGGTGTTTGTGAGAGATTTTATCCCAAGTGCATTGGCTTTTTTGATGAATGGAGAACCTGAAATAGTCAAGAATTTCATTCTGAAGACACTTCGCCTTCAGTCATGGGAGAAAAAGATTGACAGATTTCATCTTGGAGAAGGCGTAATGCCTGCCAGTTTTAAAGTACTCCATGATCCAGTGAGAAACACTGAGACTTTGATGGCAGATTTTGGTGAGAGTGCAATTGGAAGAGTGGCTCCTATTGACTCTGGATTTTGGTGGATTATATTGCTCCGGGCATACACCAAGTCTACTGGTGATATATCATTGGCTGAAATGCCAGAATGTCAAAAGGGTATGCGCCTAATTTTGAGCTTGTGCCTTTCAGAGGGTTTTGACACGTTCCCGACTCTTCTTTGTGCTGATGGATGCTGCATGATTGATCGTAGAATGGTTAGTTTCTGACTATCTCTTCTCCTATGTTCTTGACGATCTTTTTGATCCTTTGTGTATTATAACATCATCAACCATTTTCTGCTAAATCAATCACAGCACTGTTTTAAAAAAAGTGCATCCTATTGTGTAATTTGCTTTATTAAATCTTTACTGAGAACCATATGTGAAGCTGAGTACTTTGTTCGTTGTTTTCTTATCTTGGAGTCCATGCTTCTTATATATATATTTTTTTTCTCTTTCTCAACTCATTAGGGTGTTTATGGGTATCCCATTGAAATACAAGCACTTTTTTTCTGGGCTTTAAGATGTGCTTTGCTTTTGCTGAAGCAAGATGATGAAGGGAAAGAGTTTGTAGAACGAATTGTCAAACGCCTTCATGCCTTAAGCTTTCACATGAGAAGCTATTTTTGGATTGACATGAAGCAACTTAATGATATATATCGCTATAAAACAGAGGAATACTCTCACACTGCAGTTAACAAGTTTAATGTAATACCTGATTCTCTCCCAGAATGGATTTTTGATTTTATGCCAACTCATGGTGGTTACTTTATTGGGAATGTTAGTCCTGCGAGAATGGACTTTCGTTGGTTCGCCATGGGTAATTGTGTTGCGATACTGTCATCCTTGGCAACCCCTGAACAATCTATGGCAATCATGGATCTTATAGAATCAAGATGGGAAGAACTGGTTGGAGAAATGCCGCTCAAGGTATGTTATCCAGCCATAGAGAGCCATGAATGGCGGATTGTAACCGGATGTGACCCCAAAAACACCAGATGGAGTTATCACAATGGAGGATCCTGGCCAGGTATGCTTTTCAATTTCATTTTCCTTTGAGCTCAAATGCCACCCAGCTCTATGATCTGCATTATTTGATAATTTACTTCATCTAAATTACCTACTTATCAGCTTTAGTGATTAAGTCTCCAAGTTCCACTTGTATTAGTTTTGCTCTTCAACTTTGATGCTGTTTTGGAGATACATTTTTTTATTGGCACGATGCAGTGCTTTTATGGCTTCTCACAGCAGCATGTATCAAGACTGGACGCCCCCAAATAGCAAGGCGCGCGATTGAGGTGGCAGAAACTAGACTACTAAAAGACAATTGGCCAGAATATTATGATGGAAAGCTAGGCAGATACATTGGAAAGCAGGCACGCAAGTTCCAGACATGGTCCATTGCAGGCTACTTGGTGGCTAAAATGATGTTGGAAGACCCCTCCCATTTGGGTATGGTTGCACTTGAGGAAGACAAACAAATGAAGCCTCTAATTAGAAGATCAAATTCATGGACTTCCTAATCCTATTCCTTTTTAACATTTATTTATGCATTTTATATTTATTTTAGTTTGTATGTTTTCATTTAAGTGGGAGGGCAGAAATACTTTCCTCCAGGTGTTTGTAGCAGTTAACAACAATCATGCCTTTTGCCTACATTTTTCAATGGTAGTTTTTTTTCCCCCCTGTTCATTTCGCCTTGCTAGCTTTATGTGGTTTCATAATATATCTCTGTTCTTATGGAATTTCTTTTTTTTATTATCTAGTCAGTGCATAATTTATATTTAGTAAAAAATATAAAATAGTATTCAAATATAAAAAATTTATAGACATAATAGTAATTTTATATGAATAGTTACGAGTAATTTTTTTCTTTTTTTTTTATTTGTCTGGTGCATAACCCAATTGTAATACCTAATCTTTATTTTTCCCAGATATTTACTTATTTTTTCTTTCTTTAAAACATTTTAATTTTCTTTTTTAATAATAAAAGAAAATTTTATGAAATGAGTAAATAGAACAGGGTGAGAAAAAAGTCAAATGAGGAGGGAAAAAAAAGGGGTGATGGGAACAGATGAAGGAGGAGATGAATAATAAACTTCATGTGTGGAATTAATTAATAAACTTATGAGTTATTGAGTATTAAACTTTAGGTCTGATACTTCAACTAAATAGAGAAATTAAAAACTAGAAGAATTTCTAAGTTGCTTAAAATCAAACGTCGAATATATACATATTTGATATTTGATCAGGTTCACATGTCATGTTAGTAATTTCAACACCAACTCTTATAAGAGATGGAAACTATGATAAAATTGAGAAAACATATAATAATCTTAAATTTTTTTTTAGATGAAAAAATAGAAATGATCTTCCTTTGTCTCCAATATTTTAAAATAAGTAAAGAAAAGGAAATCAAAGATAGAATGAAAACTCTATACCTCACATCTATAAATAAATAACTAAAACGTATTTCCTTTATAAATGAATTATTCAATAAATTAATTCTTAAAATAAGTGCAACCCAAGTATCAATACATGACTTTTTTTGAAAGTATTGGGAGAAAAATTATATTAATGAGATTTCAATTTTGATATTCAAATTTAAATAATTTAATTTTGCTACTAAACTAATACATTAATTGTTATATCACATTTATTCTTAGCCCACTACATTTTATTTATTTTAGAGATTAAATCTTTTGATTCTAAAATCAAATAATTGAATCTTTCAATTTTATGAGTTTGTACCACATAGTTCTTTGTTAAGACAATTGTAAATAAAGATAACACCTAAATATTAAAATGGGACTTTTAATTATTTTAATTGGTGCAATCAAATTTTTATCTAAGTTAGCACAACAATCTTGTTTTAAATCTATTTTGCATAAGAATGATAATGATTTTATTAGCACAAAAGATATTGGTCTTTCTTTAACTATTGGATGGTGACTTCGATTTCTAGGTGGGATAATGACTTATATAAGAATAAACCACACGTAAGCTTAGGAGGGACTATGTTCTCCACACTCATTCTGAGACTTAAATTAGTTATGGAGTTTTGGGAGCTTGAGAACGAAGAGCCCAATAATGAGAGCTAAAGAGAATGAAAGAATGATTGAGTAGTAAGTAATAATGTAAATGCTAACAAAATGTACCTTGGTTGTAGAGAAGTTGATTATTTATATCCTTATAACTTCTAGACTCTTCACATATATGCCAAAAATAATATTCATTGGGTTTGTCCTTATTACTCTGAGATACCCGAAAAAGCGTGCACTACGTAACTATCTTTCGTTGTTCGAACATTGTGGGTGTAACCGCTCTTCGCCGATCACATGCTATACCTCTTGTATGTTAGTGAATTCTCCGAACGTTATTCAATGTTAGGTTACACGATGTATCATTTTTAGCCTCAACTGTTCAATCTTTTAAAGGCAAATACCTTTCATTTTAAGGACATTTGTCCTTATTGACGGTGTTTAGTTAGGCGAATGCTATCATTAGTTCCCCCAAAGGTCCCATTTTATGGCCTTCATGTCAGATAGTCCTGCTGAGACGTTAAGTTAGCCCTAGTAACGCTTAAAGTAGCATGTTCACATTTTTAAACGTTGTCATTTCTTTCGTCTTTTTCACTGTCGTGCCACTTCAACTTTCGTGTCAATTAGGAATCACAAAGTGTCTGTTAGGTTTTCACATTTATCGCGATAACTTTCTACCTTAAGTATTTTGGTGTTACTTCTTTTTGCTTTTCACATTTTCTTTCTTCTTCCTTTCTTGGGAATTATGGGTGAAACTATTGAGTTTAAGAAGTATCAAAGTTCCATTACGGTTAAGGATTTGATATTTTCGATCCTTATATCAGATATATTCTAGGTATTAACTGTCATGTTGTCTGGCTGAATACAAAGTTTTTGATCATATCGATGTAAAAATTATGATCGCGTATAAGGAACAAATAGAGGTAAGGATTTATTTTCCTCTTGACCTACCTTATTAAGTTTCCTCATTTCTTATTCAATTCCACCCCCAACTTCACCCAAATGCCTTTAGTATTTTGAGTAGTTTGATTGAAATATGTTAGGTAAAAGGCCTTCAGCTTACTACTACCGATATCCAGTACCTATACAGTGTAACCCTAAGAAGTAGTGAACCTTTTCTTGCCTTAACTGCTAAAGTATAGAGCAACATGGTGTTCTTTCTTCCTTCATCTCTAAAGGATTAGTTAGATAAATTTTTCTTCATCTACCATTCTCTTGATTTAGTAAACCTCCTCGAAAATTTATAGATAAATCTTCTGCCCCTTCCCTTTTTATAGGCAAAGATGATGGGAATTTGCAATCCCTAATCATCGATGAATGTTCCAAGGTTCAACCCTTTTAAAAGAAATACGTTTGTTGATTTGTTCATAATCGCAACAAAGTTGTGGAGTTGAAAGATGGTGATTGGTCCAAAGAGGAAGCTAAACCTTTTGGACCAAACTCTAAAAAGAATAAGCTTGAAGGTATATAACTTTTGCTTTTACTTTATACTTTAATAATATCTACTAAATATTTTATGATGCAGGTGATATGGAGTTTTTAAAGGTTGTTCGCTTGGATTTAGATGTTGAGGAAGATGTTTTGGACATTTTTCCTTTAAACATTGAGGGCGAATCATTTGTGGAAAGTGTCCCTATTCCTCATCCTAAGCCAACAAGGATTGTGATTCAAGAATCTCCTCCTCCTCCACCCACCAAGAAGACTCCACCTCTTGCCCCCTCTAAAAATAAAGGTAAGGAAAAAGTTGTGAAGAAGGGCAAGGGAAGGAAGAAGAGAAAAAACCCCTTTGCTGTGAAGAGTAGCTTCATAGATGAAGAGGGAGCCAAGAGAAGATAGAACTACAGGCCCTAGGGGAAAAGTGTAGCTTTGAAGATGAAAAGGGAGTCAAGAGAAAATAGAACTACAGGCCCTAGGGGAGAAGTGTTTGAACCCCAAGAAATGGCTAGAGACTAACCTCATTGGCACTATCCAAAATTTTTCCATTTGTGATAAATTTTTAGACTTTGTCGATCTTCAACCCAATCGTCAAGAGTGTTTGAGTATTCCTTCTGCTGATCTTGAGCGCACTGGCACTATGTATCTTCTTTTGGGCCTTCAGGTGCTTAAGGAAAATAAAAAAGGAGATATATCACCAAAGAGTTCTTTGTTATAAGTGTTTATTACCTTTTATTTTCTTTGTCTTTGATTTTATTTGTGCTTATATATAATTATTGTGTTTCCAAATAGGTAGCTCAAGTTAAAATAATAGAACTCTTAAAAGAGCATAAGTCAGAGTTGGCTAAGCTTAGCCTCAATTATTATGAATAAGTGAAAGGCGAGAAATTGAAGGTGTCGAGGTTGAATAAGGCCTTAGCTTTAAAGGAAGCAGAGATGAAGCAAAAGGAGGAACAATTGGCAAAAAAAGACAACTAATTAAGGATCGCTTCTTCCACTATTTAAGATTTGCACAACTGTGTAAAGGATATTGTTACTGCAGACAAGGAAAGGGGGGGGCAAAAACATCATCCTTACTTTTCTTGGTCTTAACAGCCTATGGGCAAGCTATGAAAAGGGTTTTGGAGTAAGATCAACTGGGGTTGAATCTCTATAGGCTAAAGTGCATAGACTTAGAAAACATTTATGAAGCCTATGCTATTTATGTCAAGAAAGATAATGGTGGAAAACCAATTTTTAATACTCCGTATCCCACCATTAAATTTTAGCTAAACGAGAAAGCTCATATGGTAAAGGTGGTAATTATTCTAAGACCTGAGGGGGGCATCATCTTTTGAAGCCAACTTTTCTAATGGTGAACTTAATGCATCCTTGTTCTGGATGGTGAAGCCTATTCCCCCACTCGTTATTTCGAAAAAGGATGTTCAAGGTAGCAATGTTCCCCCAACTTTCATTATCCTAATCTCAGAAACTCCTAAGAAAGTAGTGGACTTGGAGGGCTCTCCTGTTGCCAAAGAAAAATTAAGTGTAGAAAACACTCCCCCCAAAGGCCCTATAGAGATAACAGTTGTTGTAGATTCCCCTTATTCTTAGAATAGACTTGCTCCTCATTATATCTTGTGTTATGTAACTTTTTGTAATGTTCTTTTTTGGTAATAAATATAATTTATTCTTGCTAGTTTCTTTTTTTCAGTTTTTCTAAGGCAAAAGATAACTAAACAAGTGAACACTTTAAGTAAATTAGTGATATAAGAATATGAACTTTCCTTGTAATATTTTTGGAATTTGAAATGACTAAGTAAAAGAACCTGGAATTTCTTAAGGGCATTTTGCAGATTAAACATTTTGGAAACATTTGTATTGCAAAAGGGTATGATTTCTTGGTTCTCCTTCAATAATACCTGCAGTCGACATTTCGTACTTATAAATTTTCAGTTTAGCTCCTGCTTATAGCATTGTCATCTATTTTTCTTACTTTATCCTTGAGGGAGATGAAAAGTTAAGAGTCATTTAACATTCGCCAAATAGGTGATCCTCTTTTATGAACACTGTACCTTACACTTAGTAAAAATTTTATGACTTTGAAGGAAGAGTCGGACCCATGCTTTTGTATATGGCCTTCAAAGTTGGCAAAACCTAATACTTAGCAAAATGTTATGATTTTTTGGGTGAATCAAACCCATGCACTCATTAAGATAAAGAATAATATGGCTTTAAAAGGAGAGCCAAACCCCTATTTTTTGTTTATGGCTTCAAGGTTGGTCAAATGCTATAGTTAGCACAGTTTTTATGATTTTTTGAGTGAATCAAACCTACGATCTTGTTAAAATGAAGAATAATATGGCTTTTTAGGGGATAAATCTTTTATGGACAATATGTACTAAAATAACTCTTTTATTGATAATATTTATGAAGAGTGTCTATATTTTAGAACCTTTAGGATTGATTGTCCTTTAGTGTTGCTAACTGGTAGGCTTCATTTTCTATCACACTGTGGACTAGGTATGATCCTTCCTATTTAGCTCTAAGTTTTATTACTTTAGCATCTCTTTTACATATTTTAGATTTCTTAAGTACAAGATCTCCTATCTGAAAAGATCTTTAGCGAACACTTCTGTTGTGATAAGAAGTAATTTTTGACTTGTAGGTCATTGTTCGAAGGGCTGCTTGTTTTCTACATTATTCAAGTAGGTGTATCTGCAACCTTGTCTCTTCATTGTTAATGTCTATATTAAAGTATTCAACTTTAGGACTACCCATACTGACCTCCACTATAACCACAACCTTCATTCCATATGCTAGGCTGAAGGGGTATTCTCCATGCATTTTTTTTGAATCATTCGGTATGTCCAAAGAATAAGAGTTAATTGTTCAACCCATTCTCCTTTAGCTTCATCTAGTCTCTTCTTCAGTCCATTGAGGATGGTCCTTTTGGTGACTTCTATTTGGCCATTCATTTGGGATGGGCTATTGAGGTGAATTTTGGTTGTTGTGAAAGTTCTTACAAAATTGCCTAAAGTTGTCATAATCGAACTACTTGTCATTGTTTATGATCAATGCGTTCGAAATGCCAAACCTACAAATAACCTCTTTCTAAAAGAAAATTTCTACCTTTTTTACTATGATAGTGGCAATTGCTTGTAACTTTATTGATTTGGTGAAGTAATCAATGATGACAATGATGAACTTTCTTTATCCTGTTTCTTAGGGGAAAGGCCTGAAGATGTCAATTCCTCAAATGGTGAATGGTCAGGGATTGGTGATGCTAGTCTACTAAAC
Source organism: Omphalea diandra (assembly GCA_949677035.1). Taxonomy (NCBI): domain Eukaryota; kingdom Viridiplantae; phylum Streptophyta; class Magnoliopsida; order Malpighiales; family Euphorbiaceae; genus Omphalea; species Omphalea diandra. The sequence goes on from CATIWR010298024.1 coordinate 16,108, forward strand.
TACTGGAACCCTAGAGATTTTGTCATGTTTTTGACACTTCTCACAAGATTGCATTAATTTTTATGCATCTTTCTTGACGGTGGGCCAGTCCTTTTCGTGAGTGCCATAAATTCCTTCATGTCTTTCTTGAATAATGTAATTACCCTCGTCATTCGAAATACACTTTATCCAAGGATGAGTGGCTGATAATTGGTATAACATTCCATCTTAAAATGTTGATTTCTTCTGTATCTTAATAGCTTTTATTTGGTCTTCTAGTAGTTCTCCCTTGTCTAGATATTAGGTGATTGGCTTCATCCATTCGTTCAGCTCTATTACACTGAAAATCTCCTATTCAATTATGATGGGTTCGAACCATTCTTTTCAAATGGGAAGATTCTGAAATGCCTCTCCCTACTCTGCAACTGCTTTGGTGATGTTGTCTAAATTCATGTTCTCTTCTCTGAGATTCGAGTAATATTTCATGTTCCTCCCTACTGAGTGAGTTTGTTGGATGAGTGTTGACATCTCTTCAGATACTTCGCCAAGTTATTGTCTTTAGTCTGAAAATCTCCTGTGATTTGATTAACAACCAACATGGAGTCGTTGAACACTTGTTATTCTTATGTTTTTACTTCAAGGGCAAAGTTTATCCCAGTGATTAAAGCTTCGTATTCTGCAATATTGTTAGTAGCATTAAACTTTATAGCAATTGTATACACAATTTTAACTTTACCAGGGCTTGAAGGATGACTCCTACTCTTGCTCCTTGCTCATTTGATGCTTCATCTACATATGAAGTCCATGCGTCTTTTGCTAAAGGTCTAGCCTATTTGTCACCTATCATCTCCATGACAAAAATCAGCCAAACATTAGGCCTTTAAGGTAATTCGAGGTTCATACTTGATATCATGTTTGTTGAGTTGTTATGCCTAATGCACCAATCATCCAGAAGTATTCGATTTTTATAGGGCTTTCCTTAACAGCTGATCTATTTGAACCACTATGATATGTGCCATAAAATAGGGTCTCAACTTCTCTGCTGAAATTACCAATGCCATGGCTAACTTTTCTAATTTAGGATATTTAAATGCAGCCCACAGAGGACTCTTCTGGTGTAATAGATGTGATGTTGTTCACCATTTGCTTCTCAAACTAGAACTGAGGCTAACATTTCTTATCATTGTGCCAGGTACATTTGAAATGTTTCTCCTACTTCAAGTCAGCTCAGAAGCGGTGGAGAGGCAAGGAACTCTTTGAGCTCCTCAAATGTTATCTGGCAATCCTTTAACCATTTAAAGTGTTTTATGTTCTTCAGGCTTTTATAGAACAAAAAAACATATTTTTGACGAACAAGATCTGAACTGTCCTAAGGTCGTAATCTTTTTGTTTAGCTTTTGAACCTCATTGATGTTTCTTAGAGGTCTCATGTCAAGGATGACTTAGATCTTCTCAAGATTTATTTTAATGCCTCATTTTGAAATCATTAAAAACTTGCCTGTTTTCACTCCAAAGGTGTATTTTTTGGGTTTAGCTTCATGTCATACTTATTCAAAACACAAAAAATTTCTCACAAATCAATTTTGATTTTAACAATAATATCATATACATATACATATACTTCTACATTATTATTGATTTGGTCTCTAAACATGAAATTTATGAGCCTTTGGTAAGTTGCTCCTGCATTCTTCAATCTGAAGGGCAACCTGGTGTAGTAGCAAGTTCCCTAATTTGTGACAAACATGATTTTTTCTTCATCTTCTGGATCCATAGGTATCTGGTGACATCCTTGCGCCACATCCAAATAGTTGTACTTGAAAAAACAAGTAGTTGAGGATACCAACTTATCGATATTTGACAACAAGTAGCTATCTTTCGAGGACGCCTTGTTCAAGGTTAAAAAGTCGATGCACATCCTTTATTTGCCATTTGATTTCCTGACCATAACAACATTGGTCATTCAGTCAGGGTATTTCACTTATCTAATAATACCTGTTTTTTGAAGTTTGGATACTTTCTCTTCCATGACTTTTTGTCTTTTTAGAGTGAACCTCCTTTTCTTTTGTTCACCTTAGGATTCACACTCAGCTTATGATGAGCTATTGAAGGATTGATCCCTAGAATTTTTTTATGGTTTAGAGGCGAACATTCCTGTGTTCTCCAGAATGACATGGGTTAACTCAGTTAACTTATGTTTGCACCATATTGATTATTTTGTTAGTTGAAACCTTAAGTTTAGTTAACTTACTAACTTATTTTTTTCGCTCTCGCTATTTGAGATCTGCAGATTCAGTCTTTGGTACTTTTTAACTTTGTTGTTGAGTTATATGATTGCATTCATTTGCCATCTTCTTTTCTCCCTCATTGTTACCACTCCTTTAGGTGTTGGTATTTTCATGGTAAGACATCTTATGGTCTATACTGCTCTTATTTCAAAGAGATAAGACCGTTCGAGAATTTTGTTATAGGGAAACTCCTCATCTATGACATGAAACAAAGTTTTAGCCGTTGATGTCAACTTGGATTGTTCGTCCACCATTTCAACCTTTAGGGTAGTAGTTCCAAGAGATTGTAGTTGTTTCCCCCTAACCATATAAGCGTCTTCCTTATTCTCTTGAGGTTTATTAGTATTTCCCTTATTGCCTTGTAGGCTTATTCGGTGATGGCATTAACTATACTCCCCCATCTACTAATAGTCTTTTAACAAGGTATTCGTTTAGGATTTTATCCACAACTAGGGCATCATTGTGGGGGGGCATCAATGTGTCTTTCATCTTCAAGGCCAAATGTGATTATTGAGAGGCTTTGATGAGTACTGACGAAGAAAATTTTTGAATGTGGGCATTTTGATGTGCTAGGTTGGTCTCCTCCTATTATCACACTAATCATGTCTACTATTCTTTTGTTTTCGGTTCTTGATCTTCTTTTTTGGGTCTCTTTCATTTGGTGTCTTTGACAAACTTTTGAAGTGTTTTGATCTGGATAGGTCTTTTGACTTCTTTTTCAGGTCCTAACATTGTTCGGTATCATGCCTATGATCTTTATGGAATCTGCAAAATAAAGTTTTGTCCCTCTTGGCCACCCTATGGGGTCTAACCTTCGAGGGCATTGTATTTAGTACCATTTTGTTTAATCTAGACGATAATATTACCTTGGGTCTCATTTAATGGTGTGAATTACATATCTCCATCGCCCCTCGTTTGGTTAGCGTGAGCATTATAACTATATAGGGTTTGATGAGAGGAGCTATTTGTTCTTCTTTCTTGATTTTTCTTTGGTTCTAGCGTTTGTTGTTCTCTCGCTCTTCTCTTTTTCCTTCATGGAGCTCGATATATCATTGAGCTATAGAAATTAGTATGGAATAACAATATATGACTTTCGTGTTGAGCTTGTCTTTTAATATGCCAAATGTGGTTCCGCTCCTCATAGCTTCTACAACTGTCTCTATATTTATAATTTCAATTTCCATGGATTCCTTGTTAAACCTATCAATATATTCTCGAAGGGTTTCCCCTTCCCTTTGCTTGCAAGACCTTAAAGAACTTGTTTTCCTTTTGCAAGGAATGTTTTTAGCAAACCTTGATAAAAACACATTTTCTAATTCTTTAAAGGAATTAATAGAATTAGAAGGTAGTTGAAGATACAACCATTATGTTGTTTCAGTAAGTGTAATGGGGAAAACCTTACAAAGGATGGTGTTTGAAATGCCATTGAGTAGCGTGGTGGTTTGGAAGGTAGATATATGATTTTGTAAGTCCTCTATTCCATTGTACATTTGTAGTATAGGAATTTCATTTGGGAGAGAACTTTTGTGCAATGATTTCCCATGCAAGAGGTGAAGCCTTTAGGTATCTTTTGACAGAAGTTGATTTGGCTTTTGAGTGTTCAGTTCGAGAGTCAACTTCATCATCAGCAGTAGTCTTAGTCACCTTTTTTCCATACTTCATTATGGCTTCATGCTTGTTTTCCAGCTGTGTAGTTAGTTTTAAAACCTTGGAGGTCCAACAATTGTGATTGTGCCTCTCCATTATGTTCTCTAAGGTTTTTCCTAAGCTGTTAGGCATTGAAAATGGCTAGATTTGCATTGAGAGCTCTTGCCATTTGCTTATTGAAATTTTCTATGGCGGCTTGTATGGTTCTAGCCAAGGTCTCTTAGAATTGTGCTAAGGCCTCATTTGCAGCAATGGTTGCATCATTAATAACAACACGTGTAGTGTTCACCGATATTACTCCTGAGGATGCATTTTCTTCCTCATGAGTCAGGAGAGTACAAATAAGATTATTTCTTTTGTGTCTGGCAATCGCTCACTTTGGATCAAAGGTAAAGATTTGCTTTTTATTAGAAATATGGATGTAGAAATGTAAATGTAGGAACTTTAAAGAAGACAAGCAATGGAATAGTGAAAAAATTTGCTGAGGACGACCCTAATTGATGGTGTCTTTGATCTCTAAGTGAGATAATGACCTAGACAAGAATGAACACATGTAAGATTAGGGGGACTGTGTCTTCTACAGTCACTCTAATGCTTAAGTTAGTTATAAAGTTTTAAGAGCTTGAGAACAAAGAGCTTGAGAATGAGAGATAAAAAGAATGAAAAAAAATATTTGAGCAGTAAGTAATAATGTAAACCTTAGCAAAACGTACTTTGGTTGTAAAAAAGATGATTATTTATACCCTTGTGGCTTCTAGACTCTTCACAGATATACCAAAACTAGTATTTATTGGGTTTGTTCTTATTACTTTGAGATACTTGGAAAAGTGTGTACTGCGTAACCATCCTTCATTGTCCAATTGTTATAGGTGTAACGACCTTTTCATCGATTGTATGATATATCTCTTGTTTACTAGTGAATTTTTCGAATGCTGTTTGAATTTTTTAAATGTTGTTTGATATTTAGTTACACGATATATCATCTTTAGTGCGCCTCAACAATAATGGACAACTCCCACAGGTAATGCAATAAAAATTAACATTGATGCTTCTTTGATTCAAGGCAAAAATTGGCCTGATTATTTGGAATAATTACAGTTTTCTACTGGCAAATGTGTAATGCATTATAGCGATGTTGAGTTATGTGAAGTATTGACAATTTTGTATGGCATTGAATTGTTTTTTTTCAAATATGATAGTGGAGACAGGTGTTATCAGAGTCATCAATCAACCTGGGTTATCCATCCATTCTATTCTATAAATTTTTTTTTTTGAATATTCATTATGTGTTAGAATACTATATTAAGTTTCGATTAATTCAAATTCGAGCACCTTAATCAATCTATAAAGATATTTTAGTTTTTTCTTCTAGAGTGTAATAAGGTTGCCCATTTAGTTGCTCAATGGGTTTTGGGCTTTGTGAAGATCATATTCTTATTGAGGAGGCTCCTCTTTCACATTTGACATTATATTTAGAAGGATGTTATCTCTTTTCTCTAATGAAATTATCTTTTTATTAAAAAAAATCCATTAAATTATTATAGAGATTTTTAAATACCTCAATTTATTTTTTTATTTATATACATAAAAAATTATAAATATTACAAGACATGAATATAAACTTAAAAAAGTAATCAAGTAGATATTTAACAAAAAAATAAATTTGAAATATTTTATTTTTTATATTAGGAAACATTTGCAACTTGTAAAAATAATAATGGTCAGCTATAAAATTATATCCCTTTATCTATTGTTTTCTGTAAATAATTTAATTCTTTGTCGTAATTTTCAGCCAAATGAACAGAGTAGACAATGCATCATCTATATTCAGAATATTCTGTTTTTATAATTTCATTGTTTTTTTTAGCTAAATTATAAGTTTACAGTCTTAGTATTTGCATATTAACAATAATATTTGAAACTATTAAAAAATTTCTAAACAAAAATATGTCATGCCCTAAATTCAGAGATCATGACCGACATGAAATTAAGGCTGTGATCTCAATTTCACTGGCCTATATGTTTATATAAATTAAAAAAATATAAAATTTCAAATAAGTGAAAACCAATAAGAATAAAATAAATTATTTCAAATTATTTTAAGTGTGCAATGACAATTTGTTAAATGCAATACATTAATTAGTTTACAGTATTTCAAATTTATGTCTAAAATTAAAAAATTTACACTCAAAATCTAAAGCATCCTCTACTAAAGAGAAAATAATAAATATTTTAATAAAAATAAATAAAATTTGAATGAAATCTACTTATTAACTGTAATAACTTGGCTTGAAAAAATAAGTAAAACAATACTTGGTACTAATCAAAACTTGCAAGATTGAGTTGTAAAGAAGTGAGCATAATCATGGCTTAGTGAGATATTATATAAAGCATAGATTGTTCTAATCTCTTATGAAGGTTATATACAATAATCAATAAATAAGTGATAATATATCAATACATCACATGATCAAGTTCAAGTAAAAACTATAAAACACTTACAAGTGTTGAATCAAATAAAATAAAAAAATAATTAATTTTACATGATCACATATATAGAAAAGACTTAAACAAAACAAATCAAATAATTCATATAAGCATTATAACTTGTATATAATATATAAGACTTATAATCTAAATATAGTATATAATTATTTAAAACATTGTGCAATATACACTAGATCATTCACAAGCCTGAATCCATATAAAATATCTACATATAACTAGGTATATTATGGAATTCAAGTCTTTATACCCCTCAAAACACATAATAACTATTAGCATTATACATATGAAAATAATTTTAAACAAACAAGAAAAATATAAGTATGCATATATAACCTATATAATTATTCTAGATTTCTAGGCACATAAGCAAATATATAAATAAGTTCACTTATTCAATTAATCATTTAATTATAATTTAAGCATATTCATATAATTCATCACCAAATTGTGATATAAAATTAATATCATTATTAAGTCTGTTGATCATTGATAACTGACATCTAACTAATGTATGATTGTATTTAATAATATGTAATTACTAAATAAAATTTTAACAAAACTTACCATATAGACAATGCAAAGATAAATACATTGATAAATTTGTAACTTAGTATTTTAAGATGTAATTTTATTCATTAAATTGTTAATTAAAAAATATCTTATTATAACACGTTTAAAATAATTTAAACCTCAAGCTAAAATAATATATATAGAAACAAAAAATAATATCAAACAATTTTCAATAATTTTAAAATTTTAATTCTATAGTATTTACCTTCTATATATTTAATATTATAAATTGTCCCAATTATGAGTCATACCAAACAACATATAAAACTCTATTAAAATAAATATTTTATGTATTTTAAAATTTTATGAAAATTTGATATCACTCTAAACATATCTAATATATTTTTATATAAAAATTAAATTAGAATAAAGTTATTTATTAATTTTATTATAACTTCAAATAGGTCGTTTTACTTGACAATTTTTATAGGATAACGCAAATTTACAGACCTCAAACTAATATATCTAACATTGTAAAAATTTTAAAAATTAATATATTATAAGAAATAGGTTAAAAATACTTTATATAAAATTTAAGATCAAATTAATATTATTTATTATTTTAAATTATAATTTTAAATGAATTATCTAGTTTAATAGGATAACACATCTAAATTTATAAAAAAAAACACGTTCTGAACTAATATATTAAATATCCTAAAAATTGTAAAAATTTATATATAATAATAGATTTCATATCATTTATGATTTTTAATTAATTGTTTATGAAAGTTATACTGGATAAGTCTAACACTATATAGTCTATAAAAATAGTCCTATAAATTTATTTATTTTTATCATTGAATCAATTTAAAATTTTAATTTATAAAACTAAATAATCATATCACTAATATATATTAAGATAAACAGTGAATAATCTTTGTAGATTCAAATATAAAATTCTTAAATTCATATAGAAAATCTGTAATTTTTTTTAAAAAAGATTTCTATCATTAAATATATTATATAAACTATATGATTCTTTATAATTGTTTCCTAAAATACCAAATCACCATCATATATTAAAATTCATATTGAAAATCTATAATTTATTTATACCTTAATTATAATTTAATAAAAATTTTCAATTTTAATTTGATTAAAAATTTAATTGAAATCTCGACAATCACTCATAATCAAATTAATCGATTCACTTAATTTTAATTAATTAAATTTAAATTTAAATACTCTAAATTAATATCCAACATTTTTATTATAAAATAAACTAACATATCTCCAAGAAAATTTCAATAAGTTTAAAAAATCACCAATAAATAATCCATATAACCATTCTTTTTTTGGTTGTCTCTCTCTCTTTTTTATTTTTAATTTTTTGTCTCTCGATTCACGTGTAGTGCGACTGCACCTACAATAAAAGTCTTTATCAGTATATTTATACAAGTGGAAAACAATCCTAATACAACATTTTAACCTTCCAATCAATATATATTATTAATTTCAATTTTAAATAGTTATTTATCATTTATTAAATAATTATGCATAACATTGTCAATAGAATTAATTTTAAATAGTTATTTATCATTTATAAAATAATTATGTGATACGTTGTCAAGTGTCATTATTTTATATTTCGTTATAAAAATTATTTATATTAAAAAAATTCTAAATATAAAATTTAAAAATTAATTGCTATACAAAAAGAATTTCTAAATAAGAAATTAAAAAATTTAAATAGTAAAAATTCTAAAAAAATTTTAAACAGAAAATTAGAGAAATTTAAAAGGTAAAAATTTTAAACAACTTTTAAACAAAAAAATAGAAAAATTTAAAAAGTAATAATATTAAACAAGAACTCGAATTTAAAATTCTAAATATATAAAAATTAGCAGACAATATAATAGATTATTAAAAATTATTTTATATAAATTTAATAAATTTTCTCTTAAAACTATGTTACGCAAGATTGAAAATATGAGTTAATAGATAATGTTTTGTTTTATATATATATATATATATATATAATTTGTACTTATCTATTAATTTTATTTTTTTTATTAGAAATTACTTAACTCAAATTTCATAAATTTTCTCTTGAAATTGTGCTACCCAAAATTGAAGATATGAATTAAGACAATCTTTTATTATAAATATATTTCTACATAATTATAAATTTTGAAAATTTTATGTTCTTATTTTATTTACTTAATAAATAAAATTTAATAAATTAATAATTTATTTATTTAATAATTTTAAATATTAAAATTATTTAAAAATATACCAGTATAATAATCCCGTACAACGTGTGGATTTATGACTAGTATTATTAATCAATCAATCTTAAACATGATTAAAATAATCAATCAATTTGATTACCAACTAATGATATACTAATAAATAATATTTAGACTTATAAAATTTATTAATCAATCAATCTTAAAATTTTATATTTAATAATAAACTCTAATCATTATTTTCATTTACAAATGATTAAAATAATTAATATTAATTATTTAATAAAAATTATTTTTATAGTAAAATTATTAAAATATCCTCGAAGCAAATATTATAATCAAAATAATGAGAATAATTTTCAGATATCACTTGTCATATATAAAAACTCCAATTATGCTTCTAATCCAAATATAAGTCAAAATAAATTTTAAAAATATCCTTAAAATCTAAATCACCAAAATTAGGCTTATAAACAAATTTGAAGTGTTACAAAATAAGTCGTTATAAGATAAAAAAAAAAAAAAAAAACAAATGCATACCTTTGTATGCATATTTTTTTTTGATATATCGAATAGTTGTGAACATATGCATCATAATATGAGGAGAGTATAAATTATGACTATATGAAATATACCACGATCTTAATTTTTTTTTTCAATTATTTAACAAAAAATTAGATCAATAAATAACTAAATTCACCATTATAATTTAGGGATTTATAAAATTAAAGATCTATTAAAACTATTGATTTAATATAAAATTAATTTAATCTCAAATATAGATGTTCATAAAATTATTGTTTATTCTTATCTAAAATGACTAAAAAGATTTCTATATTAGTTTGGCTAAAACTTTATTTTAGATATGATTGAATCAATTAAAGGGTTTAATTTGTATGTTTACATTTTTCATTACTCTCGTTAAAAATTAATTTTTTAAGGAGAGAGATTGAGAGGATTTTTTTAAAATGAGAGATTTGATAAATTAAAAATATAAATTTTTAAATTTAAATATAAAAATTAAAATTTATCATATAAAATATATAATAAATTTAATTAAGTAAAATAATATTAAATTGAGTAAAAAAAATAAAAATATCATCTTAATTAAACTTTAAATTTAATTCTTAGTCTAATGAAACTATTTAAAAAGAACATAGATCAATGTATTCTGAATATGTATTTTATTCAATTTTAATTTTGACTTTAAATATAATTAAAATTAAGTAATTAAATTAAAATATAGTCGATTAAACTAGACGCTTTAAGTACAATTCACACTTCTTGAAATTATTTGAATTTTTTATATCCAGCCTTAAAAAGGAAAAGAGATTATCTATAATTACAAGATAAAATTATTATTACACTTATATTTAAATATATTTTATTTTTTTAAAATATAAATCGTATATTAATTAGATAGACAAACCCAGTATAGGATAGATTTTTTTTATTCCCATCCGGACACGCTACCCCATGAAACCCTCCCCAAACCCGTCGTCTACGGTTCTTCTATTACAAAGCAACCCTAACTTCATAAATACAGGAAAAGAAAATTTCACCTTCACCAGTGCAAAAGCTCTGTCTCCTCTCTACCTTCATTAATTTTAGTAATTTTCAACCAAAACCCTCAAAATTTTTCGATCAGGATGAGGGCGCCGAGAAGGCCAATCCACGCGGCGACGACATGGGTGCGGCGGCAGCCCCCGAAAGTCAAGGCTTTTTTAGCGGTGGTGATGGGGATGGCGGCCCTCGTGTTGCTCCGATTCATCGTCCATGACCACGACAATCTCTTTGTGGCTGCTGAAGCTGTCCATTCTATCGGCATCATTGTCCTCATTTACAAGCTCATGAAGGAGAGAACTTGCGCTGGTAAGAACATTAAAAGGGGAACTTTTTAGGGTTTTCTTTAACTTTTTTGAGAGAAATTTAGGTCTTACAACAAATTTTGATATTAATTACGATAGTTGTGTGCTTGATAGGGTTTTTATGCATAAAAAGATTTTTTTTTTTTTGGTGCGGATTTTTTGTTTGTTTATAGTTACTGGTTTTCTTCTTTGATTAGATGGTGCCGTACTTGGAAGAATAGTTAAACTCCTTAACGAGATAACTCTTGTGGTTTTTTAAGGAATTAATGAAGTTCTATTCTTTTCATTGAATATGTGCATCTTATTGCTTCTTGTTTCTATTGGATAGAATCACATATTGAATGTGGAATGTAGTTTCGCATTGTTTTTACCTACATGATGAATTAAAACTTGGCACCATCTTTATAACCAACCAACCCAGTTGTTCTAGTGCAAGATTATTCTCTACATATTACTCATTACTTCTTTGAAACAGGATGCAACCCGGCTTTATTTTGTTTACAGTTATAGAGGCAACCCAGCCTTTTATAAGTGGTTTTTTATAAGGCTTAACTGTAGTTCAGCTAATATTTTTAGCTTGAAATCCGTTGCTTATTTGATGCCTCTCAAGGGAAGGAATAGAAGGATTTTCTGATGTGTCATGTATTTTTTTATTAGTTGATAATAAAGAGCTTCTTATTCTTTTTGAATATTATTTTCTTTTAAATTGATTTCAGTACCTTCCTGACTATCATTTGAATGCTTTGCAGGGTTATCACTCAAGTCTCAGGAATTGACAGCGATCTTTTTGGCTGTCAGGCTTTACTGCAGCTTTGTGATGGAATACGATATACATACTGTACTTGATTTAGCCACTTTGGCAACAACTTTATGGGTTATTTATATGATCCGTTTCAAATTGAAGTCTAGTTACATGGAGGACAAAGATAACTTTGCAATATATTATGTGGTAGGTTTCATTGTAGAACTGGTTTTTCAGTGGTTCCTGTCCAATTCCATTTCTCATGCCACCAAAATTTCTCTTCTTGTAGAATGATACATTTGTTTCATGTTCATCTCTTCTTGATTCCAATCGTTGTTTTTTGAATTTGGATGCAGGTGGTACCCTGTGTTGTTCTAGCTTTGTTTATTCATCCATCAACATCTCATAATTTATTGAATAGGATTTTCTGGGCATTCTGCGTATATCTGGAAGCTGTCTCTGTACTACCTCAGTTACGGGTCATGCAGAATACAAAGGTTCTGTCATGTATCATTGAAGATTTATGTTTTTAGGGTTTCAAAACTCATCTTATTTTCTATTCTCAGATTGTTGAACCATTCACGGCTCACTATGTATTTGCATTGGGTGTTGCGAGGTTCTTGAGCTGTGCACATTGGGTTCTCCAGGTTAGTTTTTGCTGAACTGAATCTATAATGTAGCATGTTAGAGTTAGCTTTTGTTTCTAGTCTCTTATAGATTGTAATGAGGTCCATACCAATACTAGTCCGTTCGGGTTTCCTGACTAATTATTTTGAGTATGCTGTCAAGTTTTGTCTTTGTTCTCGAGTTTAAAGAATGCAGAGATGGAAATTAAATGGTATTGTATTTTTTTTTTTTTTTTTTTGTCTTGGTAGCTGTTCCTAAATTCTGTTGAAGTGTGTGCTCAGCTAGCCACCTTTGTAATATCGATGTCATTTCAAAATTTATAGAAGCTGCCTATTATATATTGCAATACAATGAGGAATTCATGAATTCACATAGAATTACTAAAGTGATTGTCAATGAGTTTGCATTTTTTTAAAGCCGTTTTATACTCCTAGATTACACCTTGTAATGGTGTACCCAACAGTTTTAGCACCTAATCATATGTTGAGTCATTTTACTGGAGTGTAGTACATACAGTATGACTGATACTAGAGTATGCCTAAGGGCTGACTAATATGCACCATGGTACTTTACATTATTGTCAATTGCATTTCTTTTGGTCTATTATCATATTCCAAATTCGATTTCTAAGATGCAATCATGCTTTACTGTTGTTTGTTTTGAACAGGTTTTAGATAGTCGTGGACACTTGTTGGTAGCATTAGGGTATGGACTATGGCCTTCTATGGTTCTTATCTCAGAAATTGTCCAGACCTTCATCTTAGCAGACTTCTGTTATTATTATGTCAAGAGGTATGTTAATGTTTGAACATTCTTTTACAAAGGGCAAAGTACCTACTTGATCTGACTTTTTCAGGACAGGATTTCATTCTCTTGATGAATTTCAATTTTGGATTTGCAGTGTGTTTGGGGGCCAGCTTGTTCTTCGTCTTCCCTCAGGAGTGGTGTAACTGAATATTCTCTTCTGCTATATTCCATGAGCAACATTGCCATCAAAGTTTAATGTTTTTAGGCAATGCTGTTGCAAATTTTTGGCTCTCCACACTGGATGCTCCCTTAAAATGGCTGGAGTTAGTGTATTGTATGTAAATTAGGGGATTCAGAAATTCTGATTGATATTTATATTTGAGAAAGACGATTTCATAGTTGGATTGACTTATTTCTGAAGCTATTCCATATTAAAAGTTTATAGACCAGTTCACTGGATAGTGCTTTTTTTTTTTCTGGTGCTAATGAATAATCCTCATAAATGTTGAATCTGGCTGGATTAATTTCCGTGAATGGCTTAATATAAATTAGACCGGTTCTTCGAGTAGTGCCTTATGTATTCTGCTTTTGAATGATCCTCATCAATGCTAAACTTGGCTGAAGTACTTTGCGTGAATGGTATTGCATTTTAGACATTATATTATGTGGCATTTAGGCTATGTACTGGTTTGTTTGCGAGTGTTTCTGGGCCATCTGAGGGGGAGATGGTTCATCCAGTAGGCTGGACATCGTTGTGGTGGGCATGCGAATCTGCATAAGATGCATGATTGTCCGCCAGTGGTTGGACTCCGTCCAGATGTTCCAGTTCTCTGCTGATTTGCATTACTCCTGCCATTATGTTTCTGCTGTTGCAATTTTTGTTAACAGCATGTTCTTTTTGGCTGATGGAATATTAGTACTCCGAATTCTGAAAGTTGATTAACCATTTATACTAGCCACTTGCGGTTCGTCATTCTGCTCATATTAACAATAAAAGCCATTTGTGAGTGCGCCTAGTTCGGTATATACTGGGATTCTTTTTCTGGTCAACTATTGCAGCTCGATTGCTAGCAACTATCGTCCAGCATTATGTTTTTCCTTTCATTTTATAGAAGAAAATAGGTATGCACTTACACATGCAAGATCAGCGGAATCATAAAAGTTACCCCAAGACTTCTTGAGACGGGATAATGCAAGTAAAGGCTGTTCTGGTGCAATAGTTGCAGATGACCCCAGTTATTACATAAGACACCACCCAAATTATGCTTAAATGGTGAGGTTCCTGGCAAGAATCCCCTCAAATGTAATTCCAGGTCCAAAAGCAAGTATCAATCCCCATTCACAACTTTCATTATTCTCCTTCGTCTTCAAGCTCTCTTCTATCATGTACTCCAGCACATACACAATAGTATTGCTGCTAGCATTGCCATAGTCCATCAGAGCACGTCTACTAGCATTTAGTTTCTCCGGCAACAAATCAAGCCGCTTTTCCATCCTGTTCAATATTGCAGGTCCTCCAGGATGAACTGCCCAGAACAACTTATTGTACTGCTTGTCATTTAGTCCAACAATTCCCATTAATTTATGACAGAAACTCTCGATGTTGTCTTCAATGATAAGAGGAAGCTCCCTTGCTAGCTTGAAGCTGATCCCTTCTTCTGTGAGCCTGCCATCGATAATTTTTTCTGTATTAGGCAAGAAGTTCTGGGTTGCTGTGTGAAGTTCAAAGAGTGGACTTTCAATATCTGAAACAGGGTCTGTGCCTATTATCATGGCTCCAGCACCGTCACCAAATAGTGCAACACCAACTAGATCATATGGTCTCTCTGCACTTGGTGGTTTGAATCCAATAATAGTAGTTTCAGAAGTAGCCAGCAAAACTCTACTTCCAGGATTGTTTTCAGCAATATCTTTTGCAACGCGCAGGCCAGCTACGCCACCTGAGCAACCCATAAAGTAAAGCATGACACGATGTGTTTCAGGGTTGAGTCCAAGTCCTTTCGCAAGGTGAAGATCGCCGCCTGGTAGCCTAGCTTCACTTGAGGAGACATAGACCAAGTGACTGATGTCTGATATAGGCCTGCCCCAGTTGTTGATGCAAATTTGTGAAGCTTCAATAGCCATCTGTGTTACAGCATCATTACAGATATCTAGTCGCTGCTTTACCGTTGGGAGGCCTTCAATGGCTAGTTCAGGGTACTGCTTTAGTATTTCCTCTGACATTACCACATACCTTGTCTTGACAGTTGTTGTTTGGCCTGTAAGCATCGAAAATAAAAAAACGACAGTTGCTTATGTCGGGTAAGAAGTCAGTATTATAGTGTTTATTTCCCTTGTTACTATTTTGTTTCAGTAGATATCCATGCATTAATCTAAACTAAAGGAGAGAAAAGAAAGCAGTATTACAGAGTCTGGTAAGCTTCTGCTTGAGGTCTGGATCATCACAATTTGTGTTCTTGAAATACCCGTCAACCAGAAACTCCTGCATGACAAGCTGGTGAGGAAATGCCTTGCCAAGAGCCAGAATTGTAGCTTTGCCAGGGTTGGGCTTCCTAGATAAACATATCTGCGCAATATCTTCACTTCCCATTCCTCCTCTTCTGAAAAGAAATGCTTTGCTACCTTGCTATGAAGCAAAAAGAGGAGCGCTCAACTGCTCATATATATAACTGCACTGCATGCATAAGACATTGAGACAAGCTTAAAGAAAGCCAGGGTATTTTAATCTCATATGAGAGTGAGACAAGAGTGTAAAATTCTTATATATGAAAGCAGTAGTTGACAAGCAAGACTTTAATGCGGTTTAGTTTAAAGATCTTGGTAGATGTTTGGTGTTGAGTACATAATGGCTGAACTGGTGATGCTTTTTGCTTTGTGTAGTAGTAAATGGCTGGATTGACATGTACCGATTTCATCTCACTTCTATATAAAATTTAGCTCTAGTTGCATCCCAGAGAGCTCCATCTCCGTATTTGGAGACGAGATCAAGGGATGTCAAGTTTAGCATCATTAACCCTAATTTAACAAAATTGTTTTGTTTAAAGATAAGACAGGCACGACCTGGTTGGTGCACCCTAAATAATCTTGCACCCAAAGTTAAGTCGGGCATTAATGCAAGGCTGCAGCTTCAAGCCCTACATTATTCACCATCTGGATTTATTCAGAGAGTCTTAACCACTCAGCTTACAACATAATGGTTGCAGTAAAAGGGCCTTGTTCATGATTGAAACTTTATGGGGCTAAGCAGAGAATGTAATAGCTATTTTTGTAAGTATTTAAATCGAAGGACAAGGTTATTCACAATCATTAAAGCACAACTTTTGCAATCATAGAATGAATGAACCAATACATCTATACAAATTAGGATTTATATTCTAGAACCGTGTCTAGGATGCTTGGTGATTCTATATTCAATACACATATATCTGCTGCGTTTTAGTTTTAGTCACGCGTGACTTGATTTAGTTGTTTTTTTTGTAATATGTCTAATTTTTTTGCTATAAAATCTTCCTTCCTTATTCAAATTACAAAATTTTTGTTCAAAATCTTTTTCAATAAATATTTCTATCATAAATATTTTTAATAATAAAAATTTATCATAAATATTTTGTATCATAAATATTGTTATTACTCTACGTACATCATTTTTTTATTGAAAATACATTGTTCTAACATCTAAGTATATTTCTATTGAGTTGTACACATTAATATTTTAAAAAAGGTACACTAACTCAGTATTATATGTACATTGATTTTTTTTTTATCTTAACTTCTGTAATAAAAAAACTATAATGATCTTTTATATTCTTAATAATTCTAAATACAATGACGATGTACTCTAAATATATTATTTTTTATTTTCAGTATATTATTATTACTATAAACATATTATTTTTTGAATGAAAATACACTGCTATTGATTTATAAGCACATTTATTTTGATTTTACAAGTTAGTGTTTATCTTAAGTTTTTAAATTATAAAGTTCATTTATTTTTAACATTTTAACATATTTAATTTTCATATAAAAATAAAACTTTTAAAATTAAAATTAAATCAAATTAATAATAACAAAAAATCTAAATTGAACTACCAAAATATTATATCAATATATTTTAATTACAATAATAAAGAAAAAAATCAATGAAATAAAAAAAAAAAAAGAGATTTAAACTCTGAAAGTTGCACAAGAGCACGCGCTAGTTACACACGTGGTAGTGGTAGGAGTTTCAATGGATTTAAAATTTTTAAGTAAAAATGATAAGTTTTAATTGCGGGGTGTAGGATGCATACCGACAGGTCCACGATATACTTATCCTATACAAATCTGCGCCAGCAACATGGTTTCATTATTGAACTGGTGAATGCATGGCCACTGTGCTTCGAATATCCAAAGAGCAGCTTGACAGACGCACTCTAGCAACAGGCCCGTGAAGTTGGCAGTTCCACAGCCATTCACACTACCTAGGAACTAAACCGAGTCCCCAATAGTATTTTAAGGTAAGAAGCATTCCAACCACCACCAGCAAGTAACCTTCTGCCATGGATTAAACCCATATATCGATCCAAGCAATGTAACGTGTTTTCACAACCGTTGGCTAACTATCATTTCACTCACATTTTAGGCTGCTCAGCTAATACCTACTCAAAACTACGGACTAATAGTGGGTTTACCTTAAACATCATACTGCTCAAAACAAATCTGATATACAAATAATAGACCAACTACTACATGATACACAAATTTTCAGATTAATAATTTAGTGAAGCTAAATTAATTTCACAGTTCAGAGAGATGCTTTCCGTTGATAAAATCAACTACGTGGGTGACTGCCTGGTGAAGTGCAGCAGTCACCGCAGCCAAATTCTGTAGGAATTCCTCCGCGGTTGGTTTCTCACCATCCACTAAGTCTGTCACTGCTTTTACAAATATTGCAGGGACTTTCAAAAGATCAGCAACATAAGCAACTGCTGCTCCCTGAGAAAGAATATTTTTAATAAAAAAAAAAAAAGTTAATCCACAGTAGAAGCTATAGAAACATGCATTTGGGAAAGGAATTATTATTTGAAGTGGCAATTTCCTTATATCCTTTTAAACAACTAAATTAGAATAATGGCAGCAAACCAATTAACCAAACATAATGGATGACAACCTATTCTATACTAAATTACTACAGCATAACTGAAGATGGAGCTGCATGCCTCACTGTGAATGCACTTATTCTCCATCCACTGGTACACTGTGGCCAAAGAATTATGTCCTCTCCCCCTCTAGTTTTTGCACAAGAGAAAAGCAACATGACCATAACCTAAGAACATATGCACCAGGATACTGACTTTAACTAAAGCTTAAGTTAAAAATTTGGAAACTATAGGGAGGTTTTAGCAACAGCTTGGCTGTGCAATATAGCACATAGTTTAAAGTTTGTCAGAACTTGTCACATGAAATGAGTTGAATGAAAGGATTGACTTCAAAACTATGCAATATGTGTGTGTGGCATTTGCGTCAGCTCGTGATGTTTCTACAATTGATAGGAAAAAAAGAGGTGACAAGTGACAAACACTTATCAAGCTTTATATCAAATATAGCTAGATTGCAGAAAGGAAAGAGTTCAAATGTACAATGATGGTATAAATAATCCCACTAGACAAGAGAAGAATAATAAAGTTTCTAAAGATTAAATTAAATATTTGAAATATGGATCTTACAGAGAGGTATCACTTTCATTCATATTATATTCTCTCGTGTAAACTTTCATGATAAGACATCAGCCAAGAATTAAGATGCATTAATATGGCAATATGTAACGCTCTTTAACACAATAACCTTAGTTTCATTAAGTGCATCCACCATTCTTAGTTATATTTAGTCCATCACTTTAGGGTCAGGGTTAGATACATCCATACACTAACTAAAATCCATTAATGATCCATAGGTAGGGCAGGGATACCATAACTCATTCAATTCATATTAATAGGTGATGTTATAATCTTACCTCCATGTCTTTAACTACAGCATCATTTGCAATCATTGTTGCCTCGTCCTGTGGAGACATGTCCAGAGAGTCTCCGGTAGACAATTTCCCAGTCTGAAACATGCAGATGTTGCATATTAGAATTCTAAATGACAATAGAGGCTCTGAATGAATAAATTTGCAAAGTTATAAGTTCACGTAAGTTATATATAATACTCATCAAACATAGCTTATTTATCTTCGCGACTATGAGGTGCTCCTAATACATGATAAAACCTATCCCAGCTATTTGAACGAGAATCCTGCCTGTATATCATTCTTCATTAAACAGTAAGAACCCTTATATAGAATTTACTGTTAGATTAGATACACCAAGTGACGATAAACCCCAAGCAACAGATGTTTTTTGACCAAGGACAAAGGCTAGCAAAATCAATGTGCACAGAAGAACCATTTGTAGCACAGATTATCACACATTTGCTAGGTGTCGAGTTCAATGTGGACATCTGAAGGAGTCTAAAAAACCAAAACCTACTGCAAAAAGAAAACATCTGTAACACATGAAAAGAACATGGAAATGTTCTTTAGTGATTTTATGGCACTCAATGAAACTACCTTTAGATTGAGCTCTTTCAGAAGATTAGGTGTTGAGTAGGCCTGCCGTAAACCGACTCCATACAGATCAAAAACCTACATAAATCAAAAGAGGTTGACAAAAATTGAGGGAAAAGACACAAAAATGATGAAATGCATTACAGACAACTATATAAATTTTCTTCATAAAGCATCCAGCATAAGTTAGATTCTTAATCTCAACCTTAGCCATCTGCTGGGGAAATATCCATGTTTTCCTTATCTTGTTTTAGATTTGCGATTTAACAGGAGAATTCATTAGCACCTCCTAAAATTCTGTCATCTAAAGAGCTCTAGTTCTATGTTGCACTTGTAGAATAAGTATTAAATAAGCAATCTGTTTTAGCCACAGGTTATGATTAAAAAACAGAAAAAAAAAATTGACTTGGTTGCTAGCTTCACCTACACTTAGCAACTAGAAAGTTCTATAAAGAACAAGAATAGCAATGCATGAGTTTCACGTTCAGTAAACAATGAAAAACTACAAGTAACAAATGAAAAAATGAGGAAAACTTACGGGGATAGGAATTCTTCTGTCATGGAAAGCAAGACTGCTTACAAGGTATACATCACCAATGCAAGCACCTTTTGCCTGGAAACATCCGATTTAGAAGAAACTGCGTTACTTTAGTCCACACACAAGTATAAGCATGCTCTGATGCGTTAAGTGCTTCTATTAGCAAAAGTCTCAATCTCAATTAATAGCTCAGACACAATTGATATAATATTGCACAATTGTTAAAATGTAGGCAACTAAAAAATATATTAAAGAAAATACCTTCTCTGAAGTGAATAAAATTCAGTATCAACAAAAGAAACTGTAGAAAAGAGGATAACTTTATGCAAGTTCTCAAAACAACCAATCAGCCGTTCAAAAAGAAAAGCATACCTTAAAGCCACCAGCAGTGCCTGCATTGATGATCAAGTCTGGCTGTAGTGCTTGGATAGCAGCATATGTCACAAGGGATGCAGAAATTGTTCCCACACTATCCACACCTGAAAGGAGATGATTAAAATTTCAAGCTTTGATGAATAATTAAATAACAGACCAAATATGAACTTTTTCATACTGCAAATATCAGCAGTTGAGCACAGGACAAAAAAAAAGGGGGTATTATAAGAGGTGATTGATTATCAGAGAAAGCCATCCAAGCAATCCCCTGCACAGAACAAATGCTCCACATAATCTGAGACTATGAAACTGAAAATAGTGTCAGAAAAAAACACTTACCCAGACTTCGGTCTTTTCCTGGCCATATTAAATTGAGATGGAGATCTTTATAAGTACCATGATACCGGACCCAGGGAACACCTTCTGGAAACCTGCAACATCACACATTGACTAAGCTGTCTTGACCAGAACTAAGCAACACATGTGATACTCAGACTGAAGGAAATAAAACATCAAATTTCATAAACTTAATTAGTTAGCATAGTTGTGAAAGGTGCACTTGAGACGCAAGGTGCACATGGTACATGCATTTGAGCCTTAAACCTTAAAAGGCAGACAATAATACAAAAGCACACGCCTTGGCCTTAAGGCAACGAACAGTCAAGGCATGTCTTTGTAATATTTTGACTTTTTGTGTATTTTTTTAATTTAAATATATTATTCAATCTGAATCATCTATTTTATATTCTAAAATAGTTTATTATGGATTCACCACACCTAATAATCTCAAGAAAAATTTAAAAAATAAAGATTAGGGCAAAAGAAACACAATAGCTGCACATCAGAAGATGAGGAAGAGAAACTTAAAGAAGAAGAAGAAGAAGAAGAACTATGTTAATAATATTTTGGTTTTATGTCTTTTAAACATGCTAAGTTAATAATTTTATGCATGTGTGATGCTTTGAGTCTATTTAGATTTATTTTATGATTTTTTTTGTGCCTTACTTCCATAAGGCATGCACTTACACTTTGTGCCTAGGCTCTAGGAACCCTTTGTGCCTTAGTGAGAGTTCGCCTTTAACAAACTATGTAGTCAGTAATGAACCTCTCATCAGCATGATAAATACATATTTTTGCACCCATCATACAAAAGTGTAAAAACTGTCACCAATCCATGAAATAAAGTACTTGAAGAAAGCTTAGTAGAAGAGCTACCAGTCAAACATAGATTATTAACCTTGGAGAGAAAGAGAGGATAAAAGAAAATAAAATGAGTACATATTTGTATTTTTTACTTCACTGGCCTGCAGTGGCAGCAAATCTCTCTGAATCTAATTAGTTAGTATCAATGCCATTACAAAATCTCTATTAATAAGGAGTGGAAAATCCCAGTTCAAGCAAAAGGAGGACATAGAGAACTCCATGGATCCAGATTGTTTTGAAGGGAAGAATCACCTCTGTGCACATAAGAAAAGAGAAATTCTATAAATAGAATTCTTCCCTGAGAAGAGATCCAGCTGGCAGATTACTACAGAAAGGATCTTCATTGAAAGGAGAAAGGACCAATCAATACCATTATAGCTAATCTCTGTTATCTCGAAAAGGAAGGCTCCTCACATAATACTAAAACAAAAATAAGAGTTCTCTACTGTGAGCAAAAAAAATTAATAAAGAAAAAACAACCTCTCTCTCTCTCTCTCTCTCTCTCTCTTAAGGAATGAAAATTTAGCTAATGAACAACAATATTGTTCATTTCAAAAAATCAAAGCAGAAAGAAAATAAAATTTTATCATGCTTTGCAATCTTTTTATAAAATCTTTTGATAATTGATTACACCAATAAAAATCCCATTTCTAAAAATCAAACCAGAAAGAAAATAAAATTTTAGCATGTTCTGTAATCTTTCAAGCAATCTTTTTTATAATTGATTACACCAATTTCAATACACAGAACTATGTCAATAACAATCAATCAACCAAAACAAAGAAACATTAAACACCCAAAAACAACAATAAAGAAAAAAAAAATTACCCTGAAAGTGGTTCCTCCTTGAGCTGTAACTTGTTTACCAGAGGCATCGCTTCCGTTTGCATAGCTGCTTAGTCCATGAAAACCCCCACAAAAAACACAATCAAATAAACACGCATATATACACAAATTATAACAGCGATTATAAGTAAAAGAAAATAAAGAAGAGTAACAGTACCAATGATAATAAGGAGATTGGAAATGGGGGTCATGGCTTCCGCTGCAAAGTCTGATCCCTCGTCGTGAGGAGCCATCGCCTCCAGTTTCTTTCTTTGTCTCTCTGTAAGTCGAAGAAGCAATTGGAGTCAGTGTATCTACTTTCTAGAAAAAGTTAACAGCCAACAGAACTGCTCTGCTCCTTCTAAACTTTCCTTTTGACCAATGGCATAGGAGAGCCAAAATTACTTTCTAGATAGGGCAGCGATACTATGGGCGCGCCTACGTCTGCATATGGTTCCGGCGCAACGGCTTAGTGGTTACTTTGTCAACCGAGCTGATTTATGTGTTTTTTTTTTTTTTTTTAATTTTCGATAAAATTGAATCAAATCGCTACATATATAAGACCTGTTTGATTTGGCCCTTGGGTAGAAGGGGCCGTGGTCTGTTCTACTAAAATTTGACCTGAATTTGTTCAGTGTAAATAAATTTTATAATGTTTTATGAAATTTATTTATGAGTTCATAATTTATGTGTTTGATACAAATAAAAATTTATTTAATTAAATTATTAGAATTGATTATAATTAAATAAATTTTTATCAAATTTAATAGAATTTTTAAATACATTTTAAAATTATAAAGTATTTTTATTATGATAGAAATATTCTTAATTAAAATGTGTTTTCACTTTCTTAGAAATGTTCTTAATAATTTTCACTTTCTTTTTTCTTTTTTATCCCCTCTTTTTACTTTTTTATATTTATAAAAATTTTAAAAATAACAGAGATATTTTTATAAAAATAAACTATTTTATTGAATTTTAGACTTAAACTAAATATAAATTTTATTTTTTAAAAAATAAATTATATTTTTTAATAAAACAATGTACTTTTAAATTTAACATTTTAATCTGATTTTAATTTTAGCTTTTCTATTTTAATTGATTTTTTAATTTTAATTAATTTTTTTATTAACCTATTTATAATATTGAATTAAATTAAATCACTAACTGATTTCTCATTTTTTCGAATCAACCTGTCGAATCTTCTTCCAAAAACATTGGTTGAAACTAACATTTAGAAAGTCTAAATGTTAAACTTTAACATAGTGTTTTTCTTAATTCAACTTTGACATAGTGTTATGATGTTTAAAAATTGAAAAATTCAATTGAATTAAATTTTAATCTATGTTATTGTTTGAAAATTAAATAAGTGATGAAATTTATTTCTTTCAAATTTAAGTAATTTTGAATGTCATTTTGAATGAAATAGAATTGTATATTAAATATGGGATGATTTTACAAAAATTGATTTCATTTATGATATCCAGTATTAACAATAAAAATTAGTCATTATGTGTAAATTTGAATGTCTTTTTTTTTATATAAATACGGAAAAAAAAAGAGAAAAATGAGCATTTTCGTTGAAATAAATTCTTCGTATATATCTGAAATCGATAAATTATTGTAAAATCATTTAAATTGAATTCTTGTAAAAGAATTATTTTAATATTTAATTTGAAATTCTAAACAGTAAGCTCCAATCATTTTTTTTTGTCAAAGATATTATATTGAAAAGAAACATCAGAATACAAAGTCTTTGATGCAATACATCTGAGCATCTAAGTTTAAGGAAAAAGACAAGTGTAAGGCTTGTCTTTCTAATTCATAGGCAGTTCTACTGCCCTTTCGTTTAACAAAAGTAAAAAACAACGGTCTTGTTTTGAACTAACCAAGAGGCATTGTCTACTAAGCATTCAATATCTTTCGAAGGCAAAGCAAAGCCTTGAACTGCTAGGATAACAGATTTAGCAACATCTTCAAGAATGGACGAAGGAAAGTAATAGTGATTTACCATCTGAGCCGCTAACCTTAGCACCATAGCTTTCAAAATTTGAAAGCGGGTATTAATAGGAATTCGCTTGACGATAATGCCAACACAACACCTAAAGCATTGTTGTGCAATTACTGCTATATTCCTAACATTATCACATTTGTTTACAGCTATATCAGAACTTATTTTCACCCAATCATTAGGATCAGATTGCCAAGAAATAGGAAATATACCTGAATTTGGATTGATGGAGCAGGCCATAGTAGAAGCATTAGTAGAATCAGCCTGAAATTCAGCGTTATATGCAATTGCTCTAGAAAGGATGATATGAGACATTACATCATTGTCTTGAAAAACTAGCATATTCCGAGCCTTCCAAAGCTGCAATAATATAAAAACAAACATAAGTAGAGCATCAGTACCATCAGGAATATGAAATAGAACCTGTACAATGCTTACCCAACATTCCAATATATTCCCCCTTCAAACAAGATGTGATCGAAAAGAAAGGGGGAAATGAAATCAGACCAGACTAGCTTTCGGGCAAAGAAAAAACGGAAATGTTTTGTCGTCTCAATATTGCCACATAGCAAACAAAAGGGTGATGGAGAATTAAATATCGACGGTAGAACAGTTCCTACAAGCAGCTTATCAGGAAGAAGTCGCCATAAAAATAAATGCAATTTATTTGAGACAGCAAGAGACTAAATTAGTTTCCACTGATTTCTCATATTTGCAGCAATCGTATTAAGAGTAGACATGGGAATTAAACCAGTAATTTGGCATTCAATTTGATAGCCAGATTTAACTAAGCAATTACCGAAGGAAGAGAAATGCCTTACCAATTTGTCACCAACTCTAATAGAGCTCAAAAGAATAGAAAGTATGGCATTGGCATCATCGTCAATGAACATAGCTCGCACAATATCAACTTTCTAGGGATGGGAATGATGATCAATGATCAATCAGCTGATGTACCCAAAAAATCTTAAGTGGGGCAATGTCTCTCAATCGAGCTTTAAATGGATAGATGGTTGGGACCCAGGCATCATCTATATATGAAAAAAGCTTCCCATCTCGAATTTGTCATCTAACCCCCTTCAAAAGTACCCTCTTTCCTTCTAAAAGACTGCGCCAGGCCCAAGATGGTTATAGACGACTTCAGCTTAAAGGAAAGTACGTACTTTTATACACGTGGGCTAGGAGTGATTGTGGATATATGAGGATCCTCCACCTTTGTTTTGCCAAAAGAGCAAGATTAAAGCTTTCAAGATCACAAAAGCCCAGTCCCCCATTAAGCTTGCATTTGCAAAGCTTTGACCAAGTGCGCCACTATTGTTTATGCTCTTCATGTTTCTGTCCCTAACAAAATATGGAAATAGATTTATTAATGCTGCAACATAAAGAAGATGCAAATTTAAAGCAAAATAAAGCATAAATTGAAATGGCCATAGCAACTGCTTTTATCAAAATTTCTTTACCCGCCCGCCGCTGATAACGGCTGCTCTTTCCAACCAGCCAGTTTCTTCTTTATTCTTTAATGAATTTTTGTAAAAGCTTGTTGCTTAGATCGAGAAATCACCAAGGGTAAGCCTAGATATTTGTCTTGAGTCCCAAAGTTTTTGACACCTAACAAGGTAACCAACTTAGTTCACAAACAATGAGGAGTATTGTGACTGAAGAGAATACAAGATTTTTCAAGATTAATCGTTTGGCCACTATCTTCTTTATAACAATGAAGAATCTACTAAATGGCCATCACTTTATTTTCTTTTGCTGTACAAAATAATAATGAATCGTCAACAAAAAATAAATGTAAAATAGAAGGGCATGAGAATTAAATTTGAACCTAGAAAAAACACTCGTTTATTCTCCTTGAGATAACAAAAAAGATGGTTCTTCAACTCACCTTGTCAAAGCCCTCCATTAGGCTGAAGGAAGCCATGTCGTTCCCCATTGATCTTAACTAAGTAACCATCGTTACTCATTCCATCACGCATCCATTCCATGTTTCATAAAACATATGACTAGTCATCATAAGCCTCAGAAAACTCCACTCAACACATTCATATGCTTTGCTAGTATCAAGTTTGAGAGCAAGATTGAATGGCTCACCTGTTCTTCTATTCTTCATTATATGCATAATTTCATGTCATTAGAATATTGTCAGACATTGCACAACCCTTGATGAACTCACTTTGAGAATTACTAATAATGTGAGGAAGCAACTTCTGGAGTCTATGACTGAGAATATTTGCAATCACCTTATAGAACGCTATACAGAGACTGATTAGATAAAGGTGTTTTATAGTTCTTACATTAAGCACTGTAGGTACCAAAGATATAACTGTATGATTGATGTTTTTCAATGAAGGTTATTAAAACAGTATAGAACTGGAAATTTTTGGAAATAAAAGATTGATCATTTCATTGATTGAAACATGTTTAAATATATGAATTTGCAACAGAAAATGAAAAATAATAGCAACTAATTAACTAAACTTTGACCACTAACAATAACAGCTAGAAAACCAAAACAACTCCTAAAATCATGGACTTTAAATCTGGATATTTTCACCAATATCTTTGACATATTCAACAACAATTTCAGCAGCTTCTAAGGCACAATCTTCACACTCCTCCTTGCCTTTGAAGCTGCAAATTCTCATCTTTATCTTTAGTTCTTCAAACTTGATTTTGGGCAATGTTTTGGTGAATTTATCAGCTATCTGATCTTCTGATTTACAATAAATCAATTTGACTTCACCTTCTTGTTGAATTT
>CATIWR010298058.1:0-47907 GCA_949677035.1 Omphalea diandra
AACTCTCACCTTGAGGGACATTCAGCAAAAGTGACACTAGTCATCTTTCTTGGTGATTACTGCGACCGTGGCCCAGATACCAAAAAAGTTCTTGATTTCTTGATAAATTTACCATCATCCTATCCAAATCAAAAGCATGTCTTTCTATCTGGCAATCACGACCTTTCTTTTGCTGCTTTTCTTGGTCTTTTGCCTGAACCAAGAAACGGGTTGTCGTTTAAGGAAGGGTGGAAGGAGTATGAACAGAATGAGGAGAGGGAAGGGTGGTATAAGGGAATTGGGTATGAGAATACGTACTTGCAAGGGAGGATATGGGCTGGGAATGTTAAGGTTCGGTTTGATGCTAAAGGGACTGAGTTTCTGGGTTCTGTTTATGATGCTGGACCCACTTTTGAATCGTATGGGGTCCCTCATGGATCTTCTGGTATGTGGATTTTTTTTTCATGACTAATTCTAATGGTCAAGATTGAGTCTTTGAGTTATTGTATATGTTAGTTGATGGTGTATTGTTCAGCAATAAATTAGGAACTGTGTTTTGGTCTCTATGTGAAGTGGGTAATTGTCAAGTGTTTAGTGATTTTTGTTGTAGCATTGTTGGTGTTTTTGGCTGTGGGTTATAATTTCTATGCTAGTAACTTCTGTTTGAAACAGTTTGATTGTTAATTTGTTTTGATGTTAAATGAAAATGTGTTTGGTATGAGGTTAAAATCATAGACAGTAACTGGGTTCTTGGATAAAAATGGAATCTTTTCACTCGCCTTTTCACCAGATAGAGAGGGTATTGTTTTCAGTTAATTCTGTGCTTCTATTGTTATAAATATCATATTGAACGGTGATTCTTGCATACAGATTTAATGACTGCAGTTCCTGATGCACACAAGAAGTTTCTGGCTGATATGGTTTGGGTCTATGAAGAGGCAAGGCTTGCTTATTTTGATGTTTTCATCTCCTAAAACTCTGATTGATTATGAACATATGACTACTGTTATGATATGAATTGTGAGAAGAGAAATGAAAATGATTGGTTTCATTGCACATTCTCTGCATTTCCTTGATCATTGATTTTTTTATTTCCTGTGACTTCATTTGCATTCTAATAGATCAAGGTCAGTGTATGTTGGTAATGTGCAATTTTTCCTGTTTCAGGAAGATGTATGCATAGAGGATGAAGAAGGAATTAAACACTGTAAATTGATTGCTGTGCATGCTGGTTTAGAGAAAGAGAAAAATGTTGAAGAACAGCTGAAATTTTTAAAAGCTAAGGATACCAGCGTGCCCAAGATAGAGGCTCTTAGTGGGAGGAAAAATGTGTGGGATATTCCAAAGGTGATGGTTTAAATTGCTTCCTGTTAAACTCTCTTCTATTTTGAGAGAATTTTCTTCTTTGAGATTAGCATTTTGAATTCTCCATTTTCTTTGTTTGCTGGGGACATGACTTGGCCACTTTGCATATCTCATATACCCATGTCATCCTTTTGGTGTCAAATTTAACTGAAGTGTAGATTTCTGGTGTATAATGCCTCGCAGGAATTAACTGAGAAGCCAACAATTGTGATCAGTGGTCACCATGGGAAACTTCATATTGAAGGTCTTAGATTGATTATAGATGAGGGTGGTGGACTAGAGAACAATCCGGTGGCTGCAGTCATTCTTCCCTCAATGAAGCTCGTTCGCGATACTGACAATTTGACAAAGTAACCAAAATTTTGTGGTAATTACATAATAACTGTTCTTGATGCTTTCCAAAGTTTAGCTAAGAATATCGATTTATTCATGGAATTCAATTCTTACTAGTTCTGATGAACGCATTTTCATTGTAATTAGTAGCTTTTCTAGCATACATTCAGTATGACAACATTGAACTTGATAGTATATGTTAAATAGACGATAATAAAGAACAATGTAACCTTATAAAGAAATGAATTTTACTTTAATTTTTTTGATTGAGTTGCCATTTAGGCTCCATTTGTTTCATGGAAAATAACTTGGCTATGAAAAATATTTTTCATGGATAATATTTTCTGAGAAAAATATTTTTTAAGAAACATATTTTCTGGTATTTAGAATATGTCACAAAAATATTGATTTTTTTTTATTTATAAGATTATAACAAAATTTATATAACAAATACTTTATATTTATATTATTTAAATTTTTATGTAGCCTACCTATTATTGGTGATTATCACTAGCCAGTAATGATCGATGATGAGTGTTAATAGTTAAGGATAATTGGTAATAATAAATACATATGTTTATATGATTTATTTTTCATTTCATCGAGTTTATTAAAATTCGAAAAATGACTTAGTTTAATTAAGAAAACATTTTTTGTTAACTAATTTTCCAAAGTGTGCCAAACATCAGATGAGGAAAATATTTTTCAAAAATAAAAAAAAATCTGCGAAATGAACGAGCCTTGATCACATTCAACCTTCTTTATAGGGTAATATCAAGTCAACTTACATATCTACTGAAATTAGGTACCCTCCTTGGGCAAGTCTAAGGGTGCGCTAACTTTGCTCAACCTGTGCATTCAGAAATTACCTACAGAGTGAATCCTGGTCAACAAGGAGAGGAGCAAACTTCTCTGTTAGGTTCACATTCTACCTAGCAACATTTCAATAATGCTTGCTTGATCTTATGGTATTTGTAGAGTGTATAAGTTATGATGTGTACAATTTTTTTGTTAACCGTCTATAGTAAGACCAGATGTTAATGTTTGCAATATTAGTGTCTGATTAATTATGTTCTTTTGAAAGATAGTTGTTTATCAAATTTGATTGATAAGAACTAAAGTGGGATTCTTTATTATTTCCAAATTATGGATGAGGAAAACAGAATGTGATAACATAAAAAAAAAAAAGATTGAGATAATTATCTTCCTATATTAATTACTTATATTTGTGCTACTGCTCTTGTTACCTGTAACGTACTTTTGCCAACATTATTTTTGTTATTAAGATTTTCTATGTGAGCAAATGCAGATTGAACATAATTTTACTTTCATCTTTCTCGAAAAATAATTTTTTTATTCCCTTGTTTTTTTGAATTTTTTTTATTGCTTCATAATCATGGTTAAGGTGGGTTTGTTTGGGAATTTAGGTAATCAATTGATTGTCTATTGCTTGCTATACCTAATGCATTAGCTTTGCCCATGCGATGCATAGTTTAGTAGAGCAATAAAATAAATTTTATAATGAAATGTGTCAATTTTATTATGTAGCAAGAATGAAGTGAAAAAATTAATATAAAAACAAATAATATGTAAAAGACTAATGTTTTTTTCAATTCTCAAATAGGAGAATTATCTAAATGCTGTTAAAATTTCATTTATGAAACTTATTATTACAAAACTTTCATTTTAACCTTTTACTTATCTTTTTCAGGATTTAAATTTAATGAGAGAAAATTGTTCATTTTTTTTACAAGTCATCTAATTTTTGCATATAAATATATATGATAATGAATAATGAATCGGTAAATTGTAGTGGTATTTAGCATTTATTTGAGTTTATATTTTGAAATATTAGTAACATTACTTTTTTCCTCATTATGAATAATTGAATTAGTAAATGGTGGCGATATCTAGCATTTATAATTTTACGTTAACATTTCTTTTAATTTGGTGTTTTTGATAACTTTTTTTTGAGGGATTCATATATATATATATATATATATATATATATATATATATTCATGCAAAAGTAAGATCAAACTATTGCTCAAACTAAGTAGGACTAAGATGAGGTTTCAACTTGAGCGGAACAGTTTGAGTTCAAACTAAGTTTTGATCAACGAGCACTTTCTTGATCGGGTAAAGGACGTAACTATCTAAATAAG
Organism: Omphalea diandra; assembly: GCA_949677035.1. Classification (NCBI taxonomy): domain Eukaryota; kingdom Viridiplantae; phylum Streptophyta; class Magnoliopsida; order Malpighiales; family Euphorbiaceae; genus Omphalea; species Omphalea diandra. The sequence continues at coordinate 3,843 of CATIWR010298058.1, forward strand.
AAACTAACATTCCAATTTTATGTTGCCAAAAACACGCTTTTAAAAATATTGCGTTCAATCAAATAATTTCAATTTTATTATTTTTTGTTTAATGTTATTCTGGTTTTTCCTCCTCCTCCTCTTCCACTTTTTCTTCTTCTCACATCAAATTAAATTTTCATATTCTTTCGTTGTGTGTTTTTCTTTATTTGGACATCATCAAAAAATTATCAAAAACATCAAAACGAAAATATAAACATAAACTTGTTTTCTCGCACACAATTATAGATTTATGAATATGTTTTAGAGAGAAGTTTTTCATTATATATGTTTCTCTCTCTAAAACAAATTTAATATGATTTTTAATACTTGTTTTATTGTTTATAATAAAAAATTATGAGTTTTGATATATTGTGTATTAAAAAGGGTTAAAAATAAATATATTTAATCTCAAAATCAGTAATATAAAATAGAAAAAATTGAAATGTTAGAAGTTGAATATAATGTTTGTACTTGGACTTTCTTACATAGTAAAACGTTTACAAATAGTTTATTACTAACTTATTTGTGGTTTATGAAAACTTCTAATATGGTTTATATTTGTTTCATATTGGCATCAAGTAAAAAGATATTTATACATAGTTTATTATTTACTTATTTGTGATTTATGAAATCTTTCAATATGATTTGTATCTGAATCAAGAAAAAAAAATATTTATATACAGTAAAATATTTACAAATGATTTATTACTAGCTTATTTATAGTTTACGATTGATTATAATTTTTACACATTAAACTTTTAAAAAAAAATATTCAATTTTAATGTTAGTTTATTAGTTAAAAAGTTTTCAAGAATAATCCAATCTTAAAAAAATCATCATAAAATATAAACTGTTTATTTTTATTTTATTTACTTTTTATTTTAGATTTATCCATGCAAAATTTTTTAAAATTAAGTACAAAAAGAAGTTTGCAGAAAAATTTTATTTTAATTTTTGTTGTGGATTTACTTTTAATTTATTAAACTATCAATAAAATAAAAAGAAAGAAAAATTAAAACGTAGACATCATCTATAATGTTTAACAAATACAATTTTTCTCTCTTCATAATTAATTTTTTATTTAAAAATATTCATTTATTAACTGTTCATCTAAAATGCATAAAAACTCATGATTTTTTTATTGTAAATAACAAAAACAACTATTAGCCTTAGAAAACAAAAATAAAAACTCACATGCTATCTCTATTTTTTTTACTATTTTAGCGAGGAAAAAAAAAGAAAGAGAGTTTTTTTATATTATTTTTCTCCGTTGCCAATGCGATGATAATGGTGGTGGCCGTCTTCGTTGATCATACTGTTTTTATCTTCTTCTTTTTCTTCATATTTTTAGAGAAAGAGAGAATAAGTGAAAAAAATAAATAAAGAGAAAGAAAGAAGACTTTTATTGTTCTTTTTGTATAAAAAGTGAAAAAAGAAATAAAAAATAACATAATAATGAAAAAATCAAAATGTAGATTTGTCCTCGTTGAAAACATAAAATATAAATCTCTTTTTAAAAAACACAAAACAAAGGAGGGTGGAGGTTATATTTTTATCTCCTTCATAAGGACTAAGTTTTACATTTTCTTATATATGGAGTTAATATAAACACAGAGTAAATCATGCCATTGGTCCAACTTAAAAGATATTGGAAAATGATTAATAAGTTGCCTTAATAAGAGGAGACTGAATTGTACAAATAGGGCGCTGCCCCTTGAGAAAATCACCTTATCATCATATATAATAGTGATTTTTCATCCTTTTCCATTCTCTCATAAATTATCAACAATGCAGTGACTGAATCCAAATGTTTCCTAAATATTTCATCACTAGCGTTGATAACATTGTGAATCTTTCCTTTCAAATCACTTCATATCTCAGTTGCCACCAAAGCAATGGTTCTTATCCATTTTAAGTTGTAACACAGGTGAGAAAATGTTTTTTAACTCTTGACTTAGGAAAATATAATTTGTTTCATATGTAGATATAGTTTAGTGATAAAATATATTAATTAATTGAGCAAATATTCATATTCAAATTTCATCTCCCTCGGCTAAAAATACTAAACTTAGTTTCTAAACATATAAAATATTTAAACCATCATAGCAAATGTTTGTTGTATTAAATTGATAAAACTAAATATATTCAATGGAATAGAGAAAATTAATTAGATTATATCTCAATCGAATAAGAATCTGAATGTCAAATATTCATCATGAAATAATAAAAGTCATTTTACAAATACTCAAGTTAAGATTGATTTAAAAATATTTCTCCAAACTTGAGATTGAGAATCATAATAATCAAGAAATATTTATGAACTCTATTTACCTAAAATCTTTGCTTCATCACTCATTCAGGCCCCATATTTTAAAGGCTTAATTACTTTAAACCCTTTAAAGTTTATTATATTTAACTAAGTCATATCTCACTTTTTAATATTGTATTAAATCATTCATCACATTTATTTCGTTACACTTACAAAATTTTTTAACGTTAAAAATATCATTTTTCCATTAATTAAAGAGAATACGATCAAAGTTAGCTTGGTATTTTATTAGTTTAATTACATTGAATCTTTTTACATTTGTCATATTTAACTAAGTTATTTATTACTTTTGAATATTATATTAAGTCATCTCTCATATTTGCTTCATTATATTAAAAATTTCTTCCAACGTTCATATGAATTTAGGGTTATTACTCTAAATTCCTAATGTTTGTCATATTTAACTAATTCAATATCTCATTTTTCAATATTATACTAAGTCATCTTTCACATTTATCATATTATATTAAAAAGCTCTTCTAGCAGTAAAGACTTTTTTTTCAATTAAATTTATATGAATGTGGAAGGACTTTTGAGTGTAACGGGGTAAACATGACGGATAATTTAATATAAAATTGAAAAGCGATAAACGATTTAATTAAATATGACAAATATAAAGAGATTTAGAGTAATTAACCTAATGAAATACAAAACTCCCTTTTGACTAGGTTTTTTGTGACTTACGAAAAAAAAAAGCCTTTTTAATGTCAAAATGACTTTTAGTATATCGAGGCAAATATGAGCAATGATTTTGTATAATATTAAAAGTGAATGATGATTTAGTTAAATATGATAAATATTGGAGAGTTCAAAATAATTAACCTCATGAATTTAACAAAAAAAGACATTTAATATCAGAATAATTTTTTAGTATACGGAGCAAATATAAGTGATGATTTAGTACAAAATTAAAAAGCAAAAATTGTCTTAATTAAATATGATGAACATCATGTAATTCAAAGTAATTAACCCTATTAAAATTCAAAACTTTGTATTGAAAAAGAAAATTTTCAATAGGTGAGAATCATCCAAATGATACAATCTAAAATGGTAAAAATACTTTAAAATTTTTTAAAAAATTATATTTTTTAATAAAAAGTCAATGTCGTGAAATATAATTTTAAATCCTCAAATTTACTTAATTTTTAAAAGGTTAAATACTTCGATTTCTAGATTTTTTTCATATTATATTATTTACTTTTTTATTTTTAAAAATTATACTAAAACATCATTATATTAAACAATCCTTCTATTAAAAATTCTATTAAATTAATGTGAAAAATCTATATTACCCTTCATTTTCAAATTTCTACCATTATCCTCATCTACCACCACAATTCAAGCTCATTTTTTCTAATGGAAGAATCCTCGAATCATTATTTGATCCATCTCCCAGCTTCATGTTCTAATGCTTCCCACTCCTCCAAATTAGGAATATTCGAATCCCATCTACGCATGTTCTTCCTAGGCAACCTCTTTACTTTAATCGTTTTCACCATCATTAGACTCTGTGAATGCGTCTTTGAAAAGAGAAGAGAAGATTTTGAAAAGAGAAAGAGGAAGAGCCCAAATTATTTACCAAAATCAATTAATTGATAAAAACATTGCATAAACAACAAAATCAACTAAATGAACAAATACAATTAATTAATCAATTGAAAAGAACATTGATAACCCACCACCAACAACAACAACAAAATCAAATTTGAATTCTTCACCAACCTAACATAGACAAACAAAATCAAATTGTTCGCAAAATCAATAACTCATCTCATTCAAATTATTCACAAAACCAAAAACGCATCTCATTTTCAATTGTTCACAGAATCAAAATGGCCTTTTCAATTCTCCATACGTGTGGCTGAAATCAACGGCCCAGTGATCAATTTGGAAGATGAGAACCATCGGACGAATTGTTACTGAATAATATCACGACCAAGTTGCCCGTAACGGCAGATAGGTTAACACCGATACCCATCTTACTCCTCGAATTTCAAATTCTCTTAAACAATCTAAAATCCATCACCACCTCGATTCCCTAATCACCACCTCGATTCCCTAATCACCACCATGAACAACCAAGAATAAGAACACATGAACGAGCAGTAAGAAATCCGAACAACCAAATTAGGACACAACAAACCTAGAGCAACCAAAAACAACAAATCTCAACAATCAAATTCAACAACAACAATCCCAAAGCAATCAGACACGACTAGTGGTTCAATATCGATGTCGATGTCAAAGAGGCTATTCACTGGAAATTCTAAGGGATGAATTGGTAGCACAGATGGCGCTCCAGAATAGAGTTCTAGCAGTGTTTGGTTTTCACTTACGAGAAATGAGGGGAAAAGAGTCGCAATCTATGTCTACTACTTTTTCTGGGCTCATAATTAAGGGACTCTTAAATAGAGATAGAAATTGTTTGCTTTTAATTTGAAATCCTTTCCATGCTTGAGGTCGGTGTTGGAGTGTTTTGTGAAATCGATGGAGAATAGAGTATAAAGATCCTAGAGGAGATTTTAATTGAAGAAAATGGTGTCGTTTTCGTTAAAGCAGACCTAGAGGGTAGTTATGCTGTAACTTTAGGATTTTTGTTAACTTAAAGTTAACGGTAAAGATATAAAAATTTAAGGAAAGGATATATTAATTTTGGGAGAGTAAAATATAAAGATATTTTAATATAATTTAAAAAAAAATGATATTTTCAATATCTTACACTTATTGATAGTGATTTGCAGTCTACATATTCTGTGAAAAACAAAGGGTAACTTGCAAAGGGATCCGAACCTGAATCCCAAACAAACTCAAATCCAACTACCTAAGCGCACCATTTGCAACTAGTAATCCCACTCGAATTATTCATTCATTTTGGTTGATGGGAATATTTGGAAAGATATACCAAAAAGATGCAGTGGATATCATTATTCCAACAAAAATTACCAAAAGCGCCTTTTTAAGTCCAACAAACAATACAGCAAAAGCTGAAAAGTTCTACCTGTCGTTTCTCATACTTTGCGCATTGTGGCCATAGCACCACCAAAAATGAAAAGACACAGCCTACGTGGCCCATTCCATTATTATACTTGCCATCTGCGGCGATTGGCGGTGGAGAATGAATCTCGCGGGACCCACGAAACCCATACCCATGCAACTCTCAGGTGCACACCTAGCAGTGGGGTTTTGATTTTTGCCCACTCCTCATCAGCATCAGCAGTACTAAATAGAACGAAAATCTTTCCATCCTTCGTTGCCCACGCTTCTCTCGCTACCTGCTGCTGCTCTTTAAATTCATATCACACGTATCTATCGAGATCTCTGAAAAAAAGATTCAAAAATCAAATATATATACACGCCATTTTCACTTTAATAGCTTCCTCTCTCCTTATTCATCTCCTAATTAAAATGGTATACTACACGATATCAGGTGTGGGGTTTCCATGTGCACCTTCACCACTCTACAAATCTCAACCTACCAGAATCACCGATCGACTGACCTGCTCGGCCACACTTTCCTTGTTGTTCAAGAAGGAGCGATTTTCTGGTACTCTCTCTTGTCTCTCTTTCTCTAGCTCTCAAACTCAAACTACTCTTGTCTCTCTTTCTCTCGCTCTCAAACTCAAACTATTCTTGTCTCTCTTTCTCTCTCTTTTCCTTTTTTAATGATTATAATATTTTATTAGTACGTTTTCAATAGTTTATCAATATTGTTATTTTTTTTTTCTTTCTAATTTTGCTTCGTTTTGTAGGGAAGATATTTGCTGGAAAGTCATCGTATGATCCTGATACCTCCTCGTTAAACGTAACAATGACGTCCGAGAAAGTTCTTGTTCCAGGTGGTGGTGGTGGTGGTGGTCAAATTGATGACTCATCCACCAAAGATGAGTTGGAAAATCCTAGCCTCCTTGTAGAAGAACCTCAGGTTTGTGACTACGTATGGATGGTGATGGCATAGGATTGGTTGTTATGGCTACTGCATTTTTACTTTAAATTTTCTTCTAATTTAGCGATTGAAGGAAAAATTTTGTAGTTAAATTGCTATTATGGGACGTGGCTTTACCATCTTTATGGAAGGCCTACAGTTTTCATTATCGAGACTGAATTTGCTTGTACTAATTTGTATATAAGAATTGATAGGGTGTTAAATATGGTCCAAGTCGTACAGGATTTACGATCATGATCTCATATTGGGTATAGGTTAGTGACTTTTGTGGAAAATTTATGCAACTTATATACCGGGAAGGCCTCTTTATATTTGGTAACAGGTTTTACAGGTTTTTATTCCCTTGTTCTTGAATCGCCCAAGTTGGGTCAATTCCATGCCTGAGCAATTGAACTCCCTCTGTCCTTCTCTCTTGGGAAGTGACAGGGAAAACTGGGCAGTCGGGACTGAAATATCCTTAAGTATTATCTACTATGCTTTTAGGTTCTAGATTATCATTACATTGATTATTTGCACATCAATTTCATCTTTAGAAAACATAACCAAGATAAGTTTTAAAGATGGTAGGTGGAATGATTATTTTTAGAGTATCTTCACTTACAAAATTCTTGTTTATTTGGCTGTAGCTATTACATATATGGCATTCATTAAAAAGTAATCAGTAACCCGGAGATTCATTAATAGAATATGAGAATTCGTAAGGCTACTATTGTGACTTGAGTAAAATGAAAGAATGACATTGTTATTACCGCAACGTGGAAGGATCTTTCAGGTAAGATTAGAATTTTTGAAAAGTTCGCTATGATTGAAACATAACCACAACAACAAATGCAATACCTACTGTGATTATTTTCCTTAACTCTGAGCCGTCCCAACCTGTCTAGGGTTGAGGATTAGTTGAGTTGAGTTGTTAATTCTAGATCTGGAAAGTGTAGGAAAAGCTAGGAAGATGGAGAGAACGTAAAAAGCAATAATCTTGCATGTGTTTTTTTTTTTTCCTTCTAATCTTATGCCTTTTGCAAGTAAATGGTCGTGACACAGTCAATTTTGGTGACATCATAATCCAACTTAATTCATTAACTGATTATGTTTATGATACTCATCTTAGGTGATTAATGATGTAGAGAGTCTCACTGTGGAAGATGATGAGAATAATGAGGATGAAGTAGAAGAGGATAGATTTGTTCCACTGCGTGAGACAGTCAGCACTGAACAAATTGAATCTAAACCAAAGTCCATTCCTCCACCTGGTAGAGGGAAAAGAATATATGAAATAGATCCAAGCTTGACAGGTTTCCGTCAGCACCTTGATTATCGGTAAGTTACTCCTTCTCTGACTATGTTTTGAATGATCCTTTACCCCTTTCTTTCTCTTCATTTATAATGTGTGTTTTCGGATGATTATTTGAAGAACAATACCAAAGCTATGACATATTTGATTTCTTCAATTATATATATTGTTGAGCATTTTCAACACCATCCTTAGGAATGGCAATTTTGCCCAACACTATGGGCACCTGACCTGGCAATTTCTTTTTTAAGAAAATGATAAATGGATAATACCTGACCCAATCTGGGTAAAGAATTTTCTAATCAGGTTCGGTACAGGTTTTGCAAAACCAGATTCATACTCAATCTGTTGCCACACTTAACTAAGGGTGCAAACGAACCAAGCTGAGAGCCTAGTTCTCCAATGTTCATACTCGATTTTGGTTACTATATAATCAAGCTCAAACTTAAACAAGTTTTGACACCCTATGTTTGAGCTCGAGCTCAGTTGAGCTTCATAAGTTTTTATTGAGCTTGAGCTTCTTATCAAGCTGTCCCACTAAAAAAAATTTTTACTGATTTCTTTACAAAATATCCTATAATTTATATAGGCCATATTAGATATTATAAATATAATATATTTGAAAGGGCCCACAATCATAAGCCCAACAGATGTCTTAGCCGTCATTTATTATAAAAGGGAGGGGCCTCTCTTTTTATCGAAAGAACTTCCTCTCCCAAAGTTGTTTTTGAGCAATGTGGGATAAATTTTTCACATCATTCACACTTCTTTTTTTCATTATTAAGTTAGTATATTTGCTGAACAATTTCTTTCCGTTTTATAACTTTATTTCATGGATATAACCTATCATTGTAAAGGGGATACAACATACTTTAACATATAATAAAAATTTCATCATGAAAAGTACTAAAATTATGAATTTTATTGAAGTTGGTTCAAAACTAATTTAAATTTCTAAATAGATGAACATAAACAACTATGTTCATGAACAATAAACAAGTTTATTGGTGAACGTAAACAAGTTGAATATGTATGTATGTTCGAACTTTAGAATCTTGTTTGAACTCCATTTTCAAACTTAATAAATGAACTTGTATGAGCTCTTAATGAACTGGTTCACGAACAGTTCATCATGCGTACTGGTTTTGTTTTTACTCCCCCCAAATTCTTAACTGTCCTTTGCTTGCATATTTGGAATTGTCAACTTATGCAGGACTGTAACAGTATCTTCCATCGTGTTTTGTATTAGTACTCAATTTCAGTCTGCTTTGCATTTGCTTAAATTAGATTTGAAGTAGTTTTTCCTTTCATTTTCCCTAGGTTGGAATAGCATCAATTACTAAGCAGATCCTAGCATATCATTTACATTTATAGAAAGGAAACTTTAAACTCCATGCCACATTGTATTTTGATGACAATTCATGCAAAATATTGTCAAATAGTACTTATTGCTTAACATTATCAGATGTCAATTCATGAAAATATATTAAATAGTAGTTATTGTCTAATATCATCAAATTATCCACCTGGGAACCCAAGGAAATTGAATCCTTTTTTATGAAAGAGGAACCTAAAATATTATTTTCTATTTTGTTTGTGTGATTGAATGATTTTTCTAATATGATTGCCTAATTTTGAGGCTATACTATTATTACGTTCTTTTCATTGGTGAGAAACATTAAAACTGCTACTGGAATGAATGTGTTGCAGCTCCTCTCAGTTATCCTCTTTTGATACTAGTTATCTCTTATATAGGCGTCTTTTTTTTAGTTTTCCTGCTTCTTTCTGAGTGTTTTTTTTTTTTTTTAAAGTTCTGGTAGTTCAGAGATTTTAGCAGTATGAAAGGTTGATCATATTTAAGTAGCTACACAGAAAAAGAAAAAAAAAAATTCAAGGAGTAGACCTTGGATGATGTGACAAGAAGTAGTGAAATAGGATTTGTCCTATGTCCTTCAAAAGATAAAGCCTGAATGGGTTTGAATGGAGCAAAAACATCCATATAATTGACCCGTACATTCTATTTGAGTTTATTTCAAAGACATCAAATCTTTTGTGTTTATTCTGCTCTTTTTGTCCAATTATAGGTATGCACGGTACAAAAGATTGCGCGAAGAAATTGAAAAGCATGAAGGGGGTTTAGATGCATTTTCTCGTGGATATGAAAAGTTTGGTTTCACACGCAGGTATTGATCTGATCCCTGTTGGTTGATTTTGTTGCTTTTTCTACCATCTGTTGCATGACGATTGTCGCTTTTATATGTGCTTATATCTATTATTTAACTTAGTGTGTCTTTCCTGTTATCATTGCTTTTAATGGATCAATTTTAATTGAAAAGTGATATATTTTCTGATGTGAAAAGCAGTAGAAAACATTGGAATAAAGCACATAATGTATTCGAACCATCGCCATATCCTAATAATTATCATCTGGATGGAACTCAAGAAAAGGTTAAGAATATAAATATTAAAAAAAAAAAAAAAACTTAACAAACCTCATTGTTTAGTTATAGAATCCTCTGGTGTTGTGAAAGTATGGTTTTTGAGTTGATTCTTTCTATCTTTGCAAGTAACCATGAGACTGTCACTTGGGTACCAATTTTAGCATTGCATTCTTAGTTATGATTGAGAATAAATTTTCCTTGAATTTCAGCATCTTATTATATCAAAGGACAAACTAGTGTGTATTGCTAAAAATGGTTTTGGAAGTCGTCCCAGATCCATATACTAAGAAATAGCAGTCATGAGCTAGGATTAGGCAGATTAGTGTGCATGTGTTAGTTTGACTATGTTTTGCTTTTGTATCCCAAGTGATCTTTAAAAGAGATTGTACAAGCCTCATGAATTGAATATTTCACCAGCTTATTTCCACTGATATTTGTTTGTGGTTTTTTCTGGCCGTCTTCATTCTTCCATATGTTCTATGCCTATTCGCAGTAGTACTTCTACATGCATTTAAAATAACGATAAATAAAAATTATAAATTCTCAAGTGTAGATAGAATTCTTTTATCTGGTTATTTTGGTTTCTTGAAATAATACTTCTGGAGCATCAAATCTCATTCTTACTGATTATAATTCCTGCTGGATTTCAGTGAAACAGGAATAACATATAGGGAATGGGCACCGGGAGCTAAGGTTTGTTTTGCCCTATTTCTGTATCATGTAATTTTAAATATTCATTTATATATGCACTCTAAAGATTATGCCATTCTTAGAACTGCATATGGTGGTATTTAGTTCAAGTTTTTGGCTTCAGAACTCATATGCCTTGTTGTTGTACCTGCATTTCAAAACAAATGCACAAGTGTGCAGGCATTACCATGCAGCAGTAACCTAATTATGTAAATCTCAATCAATTTGTTCAATTGGCTGTTTTTCGGTGGTTCATCTTTTGAGTCAGACGCCTAAATGTTATCCCAGTTGATACTAAAAGAGGTGCTTCTTTGTTCTATTCTTGTTTAATGTGTTGGATATTTATATTGTTTCAGCGGGCTGCGTTAATAGGAGATTTTAACAACTGGAATCCCACTGCAGATGCTATGAATCGGGTATGCTTTTGCATTGCTTTGTTATTTTTAACTCTTTCACCATGATAGAACTGATATCAGGCATAGTTAAATTGAATTATCTGTTATCTTATCAGATAATTGATTAGTGGATTAGGATTGTTTTCTTTCCCTATTAATTCTGTTTTGATCATTCTCAAGTGAAAAGTAAATTAAATAAAGAGAAAAAAACTGGCATGTTAATAAGACTACGTGTGGATATGCTTTAGGAACTGAAAATAGTTTGCATGGCAAGTGTTTGAATTGATGATAAATATAAAAGCTATAAACATGGAGAAAATACATACTACAATAGGTCATGGGTTCAAGATTTCACATCCATCAGAATTAAATAAATTGTTTGGACAAACAGGCTGTGAATTCTTTAATTAATACCACTGTATTTTTGTTCTTTGGATTCGTTGAATGATGATCAATCATCTGAAAGCATTTTCCATGCTCTTATTTTCTATTATGAAATTGGCACTGCTTAGTCAAATTGCAAAAGTTTGGCTGACGTTCTATGGTTTTTACATTCTTATTGTTTCATTTGTATTATGCTTGTGTCACCTTGATTAGCATTAGATATGGGGAAGAGGGATGGAAGTGAGAGTGCAAACAATATCATTGGATTTAAACTTCATGAAGGGGGACTTTTTCTTTGGTTGGATTAGACACAGAATTTTTGTTTTTCGGGGCAGCGAGTGGATTGTAAGGGGATGAACTATGGACTGAGGGTGTTGGCTATATCAAGCGCAAAGGGCAATTGACCCTGTCTAAGTTTCATCAAATGATAGAATTCTATGAAGGCTTGCTATTTTATTGCTGTACTTGAATTCCTTAAATTCCATAAAATGTCACTTACATGTGCAGAATGAGTTTGGTGTCTGGGAGATTTTTTTGGCAAATAATGCAGATGGTTCTCCGGCAATTCCCCATGGTTCTCGTGTGAAGGTAATATTTCTCAATAATGAGCTTTGGAATCTTACTGGACATAATATGAGCTTAACGCTTCAAGTTGGGCCCTCTCATTTTTTTTCTTCTTTCCTTTTCTTTTCTTCAAACAAATAAATAATACCCCATATGTCTGGAAAAGCCTATCCATTATTGCTCTTTGGGTTGTCCCAAAATGTATGTCCACTTTCACAAAGTCAAAAGAATTTAGTGTTGATTTTTCTTATCTCCCTTATTAACTCAATGTTGAAATATAATATTAATCATATAAGTTTGTTCTTTCAAGGCAAACATAGAAGAGGCACAATATGATATTTGAATGGGGTATAAAAGGAAAAAATATGATGAAAATTGAGAGCTGGCATGATATCAATTTTCTTTCCCAGTATGATTTTTTCTTTTTCCTCTTTAAGGTCAAATATGCATTCTCAAACTAGGTGAAGAATCATATTAATGCTTCATGAATTTGGTCACTTTCATTTGTTTTCTTCAACTTACTGGGAAAGAAGACTAGGATATGCCATACAATGGAGAGGTTGTTTTGTAGTAACTAGTGAAAATATCATGTGAAATTAAGCAACTATGACAGTACCAGAAAACAGGTGTTGGCAATGCAATTTCATTATTGTATCTGCATTTTCTATAATAGATAAAAAAAAAATAATAATGCTAATATCTGTATTTATAAAAGCTAATTATGTTTTTAATGGATAGAGAAATGTAAATCTCACATATGCTTGTCAATAACAGCTGATCTTGTAAAAACAAAAGAAGGTATGAGAGCTGAGCTAGCATGAAACTAACACGCCTTTTTAGCTATGTGACAAAATTATCTTTAGGCTGTCTTTCAGGGAACTGCTTTCTATGAGATGAGCATCATTACTAATCAGCATATCTAAGCATTAGTCCAAACTGGCAATACCCTTCTGGGATTGAAATTTCTTTTCTTCTTATTTATAAATGGAAAGGAATTACAAAGAGAAGTACGGTGGAAAATGGTACAAAAGAAATTAATGAAGCTCTCCATTTTTGCTGGATATTTGCAGGAGAAGCTTCTTTAATAGCCCCTGTATCCCTCAACAACTAAACTATTACTATTTGTTTCTTGAAAACCTAGCATTCTCTCCTCCTAAATACTTAAAATTACTGCAAATATAGCATGGTGCTGTTTCCTTTGTGCTTCTTTTGCTTTGCAAGAACTCTATTGTCCCTGCACACTTTTGATTGGATGGATGAGTTTTAGCCTCTGCAACCCTTATTTCACACTTGCTAAGGAGGCTTCGTAACTGATTTGGCATCATCTCAGCTGCTTGCATTTAATTAAAATGGGATCTTCTTATTTTCCATTTGGGACTCATCATCATTGACATTAGCTATATCCAAAGTCTCTCAGTTCTTGCACTCTAGCAATTATTCTACAGTGTTTGAATATCTCAAACATTATGAATCTAGAATTTCCTATCAGAGTCATAAGTACTAACTTAACTTATCATACAGTGTTTGAATATGTCAAACATTGTGAATCTAAAACTTCTTATCAGTCTCAAACCCTAACTTGACCATGTGAATGCAGATACGCATGGATACTCCATCTGGCATCAAAGATTCTATTCCTGCATGGATCAAGTTTTCAGTGCAGGCACCGGGTGAAATTCCATACAATGGCATATACTATGATCCACCAGAGGAGGTTTGTTTCTCTAATTTCTTCTTAGTTTTTTTTTCAGGAAACAGAACAAATAGCTTCCGAGGTGGAACTATATGTTGACAAAAAAGCTGAAAAAAGTGTCAAATGTTGGCCATAGATGTCTCTGATAATAAAGCAGCTTCTAAAAGATATTATTACTGTTGGTCCTGCCAATTTTCGGTGTCATAACCTTATTTTTATGTGCCATGGTCATTCCCATGATGGCAATAAAATCAGAAAATTTCAGTCATGGTGCACATTTAGAGTTTTAATTTGTTGCTCGAGATAATGGCCCTTTTACTAGCTGCACCGTTGTTTGTATTTGTGTGAATAATCCATGTGTTGCATGACACCCTTGTTCATTTCTTTACAGGAGAAGTACGTATTCAAACATCCTCAGCCAAACAGACCAAAATCACTTAGGATCTATGAGTCGCATGTTGGAATGAGTAGTACGGTGTGCAGCTTTCCCCTTTGTTTTTCATGTAAAAAGATCTGAAAAGTTTTGATTCAATGCTATATCTATAGATTTTATCTTTCATCATTTGAATGGATATGAAATTGCTGGGATTTATTTCTACAACATTCTCAATTTAAAAAAAAAAAAAACGAAATGGGGATAGCATAAATCGAATATTATTTTTTCGTCTCATTGAGGTGATTTAGGAAGGCTTCTAATGGAGTGGAATATTAGGTATGCATCCAGGAGTCTAACTGTATGATTGATCCTGCTAAATAGTGAGAAATTTCTACTTTAGCTCTCAATTAGGAAGTTTTTATTATGTTCTGATTTGACATTAGGCCTGGAAAATGGATATGACTTATAAGCATCAAGTTTGACCAGCATGATGTGAAGAACACTCCGGTTATTCAGTATGGAAGAGAATAGAAATGTCTTCCCATTACCACAGTTATGTCAAGGGTACAGAAATCCTTTAAATCTAAGAACTCAGAGAGGAAATAACTAGATGCCGAAGTGGGTAGGAAATTGCTTATTTTTCCCTAACATTACATGTCACTCTTTCTGGAGTTTTCTACTGAAATTTGACCCCTGTTTCCCAAAAATCTTCTATTTGCACTTGTGCTGCACATGTATGTAGCTCTTTCATTCTGCAACTTGGGTTTTGATTCATTTTAGGGGGAACAAAAGTAATCTAGAAAAGTTGTGTAATTATCTCTCCTTTCAAAATGAGGCTTACAAATGAATCAAATTTCTCGCAAGCTACTTGGAGCTTGAGTCAGTGAAGTCTCACTTCTTCTTAAAATCATTCATTAATGTGATCAAGTCTATCTCAAGCAAAATTTGAACTAGTTGAAACATGACTTGTTTAGTCTCTTGAGCAAACTTGTGTGTATAATTGTCATTTTTTTTTTGTATTTTGAATTTGAATTTAAGTTTCATGCATACGTCATAAACCTGTGAGTTATTCTTTCAAATTGTTTATTAAGAATCCTTAGGAAATTATGATTTCGTAAATTTCATCTATTTACAGCACTGGTGCCTATAAGGTACACGTTACATTACATGCTATTATATCTATAAATCACACTTAACTGTGATTTACTTAAGTGTGTCAAAGCTCAGCTTGGCTTGTGTATCTGTTGCCCTTTCAGAATATGGCTCTGATAGAATAGTTTGTTGGCTATGCTTTGACATATGTACTTCTATTTCTTGTATTTTCTTGGCCTTAAATTGGTTATGGCTTTTATTGAGTCACTACATGAAAATATCTAGTTGATAAAATTCTCATGCTTGATGAGGGATGCATAATAAATTTGATTACATTGAGCTATGGCTTCTAATGAGAACTTTTCAATTTATTTGTTTTTGTTCTTCAGTCATTGTTATTTCTCATTCACAACTTTACCAACTGTGAAATTTAGGAGCCAATAATTAACACATATGTCAACTTTAGAGATGAAGTGCTTCCTCACATCAAAGACTGGGCTATGCTATGGCTTCTAATGAAAACTTTTCAATTTATTTGTCTTTGTTCTTCAGTCATTGTTATTTCTCATTCACAACTTTATCAACTGTGAAATTTAGGAGCCAATAATTAACACATATGCCAACTTTAGAGATGAAGTGCTTCCTCGCATCAAAAGACTGGGCTATAATGCTGTTCAGATTATGGCTATTCAAGAGCATTCATATTATGCTAGTTTTGGGTATAGTTTTGCTCCATATGTCTTCATTATTCCTGTGTTTTTATTTTAGTTTTATCTATAGTTGGTGTTTTTAGTGGTAGGAGTGGTTGCTTCCCTAATACCTCATAAACTTGTGAGCTCCCTCTGGTGCAATGCAGGTATCATGTCACAAACTTTTTTGCACCAAGCAGCCGATTTGGAACTCCTGATGATCTGAAATCTTTGATAGATAGAGCTCATGAGTTAGGTCTGCTTGTTCTCATGGATATTGTTCATAGGTAATCATTGCTAGAAACATTAAATGCCCATTGATATTTAAGTTTATTGGTGAAATTGCTTACTTTTTTTTTTTTGGGGGGGGGGGGGATGGGGGGAGGGGAAGTATCAAATGGTTAGGAGGCATCTGGGAAAAAGGAGTGTTGGAGTGCAACCTCTTAGTTCAATTCCATTTTTTTCACTGTCAAACATTCAATT
The DNA here is from genome assembly GCA_949677035.1 of Omphalea diandra. NCBI lineage: Eukaryota > Viridiplantae > Streptophyta > Magnoliopsida > Malpighiales > Euphorbiaceae > Omphalea > Omphalea diandra. Next base: position 20,234 of record CATIWR010298058.1, read on the forward strand.
TTGTGCCAAATAAAATACATAAACTACAGGGTGGAGCAATTTAGATATTACAATGTTTCATCAGATTTATTTGAAATTTGGACTAAGAAATTGTGCACATGTTTATGATCTATTAAATATGAACCAACAAATTATTAAAGGTAGGAAAACACCTAAGCTTAGGACTTGACGGTCCCTGAGCTATCTTATGTCTGTCGACCAAACAATCAACTAACACACATAATAGTTGCATCAGTATTTGTTGTTTGCTGAACCTGATTTAGCATCTTTGATGATGGAAAATTTTCATATTTTCTATTCTCTGAGATGCTATTTGGATATATTGTCATAATTGGTTGTCAAATTCTTATAATTTCAATCCATTTTATTAATGTTTTTTTGGTTGTTAACAAATAATCAAAAAAATTCAGCCACTCATCAAATAATACATTGGATGGGCTGAACATGTTTGATGGTACTGATTCTCACTACTTTCACCCTGGAGCACGGGGTCATCATTGGATGTGGGATTCACGCCTTTTTAACTATGGAAGCTGGGAGGTATGAAACTATTCAAAGTTTGAGAAATAGTTGACCATCATCATTGGTCAGGACTAATTCTTGCTGATTGATTCAGGTACTGAGGTATCTTCTTTCAAATGCAAGGTGGTGGTTGGATGAATACAAGTTTGATGGGTTCAGATTTGATGGTGTGACTTCAATGATGTACACTCATCATGGATTACAGGTATCCTTTATGCAGCTTGAAAATATCTTGATTTTTCTTAGTGAAGGGCAATAGAAATGACAGTTGATTATCAAGGTTTATGATAGGCCTGATTTGTTGTATAAAAATGACAGGATTTTGATATTTAACGTGGCAAAATCATATGCTGAGTAATATTAATGAGTTACATGAGGCTCTTTTTCCGTTTAGCTCTATTTAGGGATATTATAGCACTTAATGATATTTTTTTGAACTTCTGCTCTGATAGTTTCTCTCCATCTTCACATAAGTTCTTGTGAGCTTGCTGTAGGTAGCTTTTACCGGAAGCTACAATGAGTACTTTGGATATGCAACTGATGTAGATGCTGTGGTTTATTTGATGCTTGTGAACGATATGATTCATGGTCTTTTCCCTGAGGCTGTCACTATTGGCGAAGATGTATGTTAATCCCTTTTTGGGGAAATCATTATCTTAAGATACAGCTTGATCTAATAAAATTCTCAATCCCTTTTTTCACTTCTGTTTGTAATTGTAATCATAATTTTTATCTTTGCAGGTAAGTGGAATGCCAACATTTTGCATTCCGGTAGAAGATGGTGGTGTTGGATTTGATTACCGTCTCCAGATGGCCATTGCCGATAAATGGATTGAGCTTCTCCAGTATGTTGGCTTGGAAAACCCTTAGAACTTTCTTTTTACTACCTTGAGTCTAGGATTTTTTAACTAATGTTAGTACTTAGTTTTGAGGTGTACGACCAAATTTAACCAGGTTTCTGCTATGTATTGATACTGGGTGTAGGAAGAGGGATGAGGACTGGAGAATGGGTGACCTTGTACACACGCTCACTAACAGAAGGTGGTTAGAAAAGTGTGTTGCTTATGCTGAAAGTCATGACCAAGCTCTAGTCGGTGATAAAACAATTGCTTTTTGGTTGATGGACAAGGTCAAAAGTTTTTCCATATTGATTTTGTGCACATCACACAACCTACAGAATATGAACATCATTCAGATGTTAAAAAGTTAATATACTCATCATTTTTTTAAAAAAAAAGAAGGTTAATATGTTACAAAGTTTGAAGGATGGGATTGAATATGCATCACATTTTTTTTTGCTAATATCTAGCTATGAGACTTGTTTTATATCCAGTTATTGACAACTTGAATTCTGTTGTTTATATCAAGGCCATCATAAATTGGTAGAAATATTATTTCTTTATCACCATAAAATTAGAGGAATAACCTGTATTATGTATGTGATTATTCAGATGGACTGACTGTGGAAACCAGTACCAGAATCAATTTGGTATTTCTTGCATGCCCAAGCTGTATGAAATCCTCAAACATTTGGCTTAATGCTGGAATTTTTTGAATAGAAATGTAATAGTTTTCCCATGTTAGAGCCGGGCACAAGATTGGAAAAATGTTATGCTGTAAACTACTAGGAATTCTACTTCATGGATCTAAGACAAGGGTTTGTGAACATCTTTTAGATGGACAGTTATGTAACAATATTGATAACACAGCAGGTGAATCATAACCATGAAAAAGATAAAAAGTGAGACATATTCTCAGTGCCAAATTGGTGCTTGACAGAAATTGCTTCAATCTAGAGTATAATGTTAGTGAAATCCATATTGTTGTACTTTTATATTTCATCTCTGATATTGTTTTGTGCTGTTCAATTTATCTGAAGCCAACGTTGTGTTGTCTATTTTTGAAAGGTTCATTTCATTTGCAATCTCCCAACATAGATTGAAAAAGAAGGCACAAGAAAGAGATATCAATTATTGTTTAAACTAAAAGTTGCTTTGCTTTGATCTCATTTGTTCTTCTCCCTCTTCCCTTTCTAACAATTGAAACAAGTTCGGTATGATGTGGGAAAATGGTTTCAAAGTGAATTCATGCTTTTAGATTGTTATTGAGGTGAATTTTAATTGAATAATGTAATTGGGCCCCTTGTGATCATGAGTTTGACATTGATAACTTGCTTTTTCTATCACTGATATGTTTTGGTAGTCAAACAAACAGCATTGTGATTGAATTCCTAAGAAGTAAAACTTCATGGCTTATATGCTCATCTTATCCTCAAATTTCTTTTCTCAGGATATGTATGATTTCATGGCTCTGGATAGGCCAGCTACCTCTCTCATAGATCGTGGAATAGCATTGCACAAAATGATCAGGCTCATTACCATGGGATTAGGTGGAGAAGGATATTTGAATTTTATGGGAAATGAATTTGGACATCCTGGTAAGATTGGTTAAATCACTTAAACTTTTTACTAATGTTTTTGGTGTCTTTCTGTGGATTTTCTTGATTCAATGAGCCTGTATTCCATCCATGACTCTATACCTATGTCTTTTTTTAACTTTATTTTTTCCTGGATTAGAATGGATTGATTTTCCAAGAGGCAATCAACGTCTTCCTAATGGCAGAGTTATTCCAGGGAATAATTTAAGTTATGATAAATGCCGACGAAGATTTGATCTAGTAAGTTTTTGCCTAATTTTGTTACTCATTTTAATTATTGTCAATTTCTTCTGTTTCATTTGTGTATCATATTCATGAGTTGATTGCAGGTCACTAGGTGTTTCTCAGTAACAATAAATAAATTACTTGATAGAGCAATTTCTGCTGTGCAAAGACATTGGAAAAATGTAGAATGTGTATCTATAACCTGTGAGCATTGAATTTATGTAGAGTAATTTAATGCTGGAGGTGAATTTCTTGTGCTGGAAAAACAAACAGTTGAGCAGGAGCATAAACAAATCAAACCAATTCATAAGGGACTCATTGATATAGTTGTATGATACGATGAAACCATATAAGGGACTCATTGATATAGTTGTATGATACGATGAAACCAGCAAAAATCTGTAGGTAGAATTATTTGAGACGTAGATTTTATAATCATCGTTGGATTTAACTTTTTTAATTAGTGCTGGACAAAAAAAATTACCCAAAATCAACCAAACCAGCCCAGTCCAAACTGAAAATAGTACAAGAACCATCTGGGAAGGAGAAAAAGAATCTTCATCTTTTTTCTTCTATCCCAAGTATCATCACTCACAAAATGTATCATCACTCGCACAAAATACTGAAATATTATAAAAGGCGCAAAGATTATTCACTAATTATGGGAAATAGATGTGGGGGCGTAACTGGACATGGGGAAACTGGTGATTCAGTTGGAATTATGCAGAGTTGCAAGTGATTCTGTTTGTCTTTTGCTTTTGTTGTCAGCTTTCTTGGAACATGAGCTGGATCTTAAAATTAACAAACCTTCCCAAGTGAACATATTGTTTCTTGCATTCTTATGTTAGATTTATGGGATATGGTTGAGCATCCTTCTCTCTCTCTCTCTCTCCCCCCCTATCCCTCTGTGTTATCACTTTTAATATTATATAAATTTCCTTACTGGAAAAGAAATACATAGGTTCACATCTCTTCTTTACAAATTTGCTTTTGTATACTGGAATCAATAAAAATTTTTGAGGATATTGCAGCTATATACCTGTAGCCTTTGTGCTGAATTTCGCAAGAATTACCTAGTCAGGTAGCCTTAATGAAGCATTACAGGCATAACACGACAATAAACATATATGAATACTTAAATACCCGTATGTCTCAACGTTTCAGTTCCAAAATGTGTCACAAGCATTTAGCTACTTTTGCATTGTAAGTGACTAAAGAATAGCTTCACATTGCTGGAAGTTCACTTACATCGCAAATGACCACTAACCAATAAGACATAGCAACTTTTCTGTGAAATTACATGTCCTCCTGATAATTAGTGTCTTGCAGTGTCCTATGCGAGTATCATGTTCATGTAGAATCAATAATTAACCCCTGTATTGTCTTCCAATGACTTTTAATTGTCAATAGTTACCTTTTGTGCCTTGTTAAAGCAACTATTCAGGATAGAATTTTGGATAGATATGGATGTATCTGATTTATCTTGGTTGTCTGTGCCCAGGGAGATGCAGACTATCTAAGATATCATGGAATGCAAGAATTTGATCAGGCAATGCAACATCTTGAAGAAGCCTGTGGTGTAAGTTCCAATCATGCTATTTTATTTGGCAATGCTGGTTTATCATCCTGCATTTGCATATTATCCATTTATATGTAGATATTAGCTTATAATGGTGAAAGAATAATGAATTAATGATGGTATCTTTCACTGAACTGTAAATTTTGGTATAGGGGAAGCAGCTGCTTTATGGACTAAATTATCTCAGTCTCTCTCATTTAGTTATATAACAGAATACTATTTATGCTTTATCTTTCACTAACAAGTCACAGCACAAGAATGTTGTAAATCTATTGGACTTACATGATGCCAAATGGTTTATGATTTTTATGAGATTTCCTAAGAAACAGAATTATTTGGTAACAACATATGTTAGCAAATTATTACCAAATAATATTACAATCTTTTTTTCTTTCCTTTCCTTCAATAATTTGATGAAGTTTTCCACTATTTAACGGTAATCTTGAACAAGATTAACTATTTTCTACCATTGTTAATTGCTGCATTTATTATTATTTTTTTTTAATTTGTAGTATTTTTCACTAAATAGTTTATTTGGATTGCATGCTATTATATCCTGATGGTTGTGACAAAATGAGTGGATAAAATAGATAAGAATATGAAAAAGAAAAGAGTCTGAGAGAAATTAAAATTAGAAAGATGTAAATCAATAGAACGAAGGAATAGAGAAGATCAAATCTATAGAAAATCTAGAATATGATTCTATTACTGATATTCAAGTGTGCTTTTGACAACACCACTGGTCTTTCACATTCATCCAATCATTCTCAGATTTGAAGCTAGGAATGATCAGTGGAGTCGCAAATAATTGATGCAATGAAGCCATCACTTAAATATTGGCATTTTTTATATTTAATAATAAATGGTAAAACATGCTCTAATATTCTCATCATTTTTATAATTTATAAATAAAAAATATTATTTTTAGGTGCAAGTCAAATGGTAAAAGTTAGTTTGAATTGCGTTTTAATATTCATACAAAACAACAAATATAAATTGTCATCTCATAAAATATTTTTCACAAACAAATTAGAAGCAAACCCTAAATTTACTTGTTTTTGTCTTTCATTTTTATTGAGTTTTCAAATAACAATAATTTTTTTTATATGATTTTTCTTTTGTTGTCATACTCTTTTGGAACATAATATTTATTTTTATTTGAAAATGTATGCTTTGCAATTGTTGAAATAATGAAATATAATTCAAACTGAAACTATCAATGGCACATAAGCAGTTATAAAGAGATAATATATATATATTTTAATGGATAATCATTCAAAATTCATAAAAACACAGAAAATTTTCTTAAGTCACTTCATATATTTTGTGAATTGTCATTGAAATTCATAAAATTTAAAGAGAATTTTACAAATTTAAGTGGGTCACTTTATAAACATTAGTGGAGTCACTAGAAAATGCATCGAAGTTTTGAAACTTTTATGAAATTTGAGTGGGGTCACACTATAAATTTCAATCAGGTCACTATGAAAAAATTTAGAAGTTCATGAGCCTTTTTGTAACTTGAGTGGGGTCAAATGACCCCATTCAATATTACATTGGCTTTGCCCGTGATCATTATAACTGATCTGTAACTAACCTTAACTATAAAAGTATTGGCCATAGAATGGTCAATTTGTTATGGACTAACCCATTGACAGCTAACAGTTGCTCCCAATACCCTAGACATTGTTGTCTATGACTCAAAAATTGATAGCTACTGTGAATTTGCATATTTTGGAGAACTTCAATTTATAGTTATAACTCAAAGAAAAATGAAATAATAATTCTGGATTGCTAAAGGAGCAGAATGATAGCAGAGGTGAAATGTACCGGATAATGTTCATGACAATGGACAGTTGGACACCTTAACATTTTCATGGACTCATATGATCTATTGCTAAAAAGCTTGATATATTTGTAGGGTCTTTTATTATTTATTGTGGGCCCTGGAAGGAGGTTACCAAATTGAATAGTTTCATCTTGCTTTCTCAGAAGCTATGCTCTTGACGAATTGTTCATTTTTGGGTCTGTTATCATTTACTGTGGAGTCTGAAAGGAAGTTCAAATTGAACAGATTTTTCATTATGCTAACACAAAAGCTTTTCTCTTGATGGATATTTTTTTTTTTGGGAAATACAAGAGGGAAAACAGAGCTCTAGAAATGTGCTTCATTATAAGTATTTATGTTCATTTATGTTGTTTTTAGAATTACCTGCCTTTGCCTTCAACATGCTTTATTTTGGATTTGTTTGGAGCTCTTACCATATTTCTAGTCCCGTCCTATATATATCTATGGGTGATTTCTTCTTGAGATTGAAAATGAATTGAATATTATCCATTAAAGATAATTCTTGATGCAGTTCATGACCTCTGAACACCAATATATATCTCGTAAAGATGAAGGAGATCGGATTATTGTCTTTGAAAGGGGAAACCTTGTTTTTGTCTTCAATTTTCATTGGACTAGCAGCTATTCAGACTACCGAGTTGGCTGCTTAAAGCCAGGAAAGTACAAGGTATAGTTTCTGTATCTGCTTTGGACTTGGCAATTGATGAAAGGTAATACTAATTTAGTTTCAATAAATATTCTTTGTTTTGTGGCCTTGGCATCTGTCAGGTTTTGTATGATTGATATTTTCTGATATACAATGAGTAGCTCAATGTTGATCTGTCTAAGCAAATCTATTGTTTTCATCAGTGGGTGATCTTTTTTTTTTTCATTAAGAATATCTAGTTGAACTTAATGCCATATTCTGTGTGCACACTTTTTTTCAAATAATATTCCTAAATCATGTTCTATTTCAGATTGTCTTGGATTCAGATGATCCCCTGTTTGGAGGCTTCAGCAGGCTTAATCATAATGCTGAATTCTTCAGCTTTGTAAGAAATACCTAAGATTGTTACTGTTACTGAATTTTATTTTCCTACTCTGGCTAATTATTAATGCCCATTGGGGTTTCTACTTTTACAGGAAGGGTGGTATGATAATCGGCCTCGATCCTTCCTAGTGTATGCACCATCTAGAACAGCAGTAGTCTATGCTATAGTAGACGATGAAGAGGAACCTGTTGTTGGCTGAGATAGATCTGTAGCAGGTTCTTGAAGGAATGACATTATTTATCTTGCTGTGCATCTGGATTGTGCAAAATGTACAAGCCGCATGATGTCACAGCTTGCATTGTCATTCTCAAACTTTTTTGCTGCCAAGATAACATAATCAAGACCAACGAGGGGAAGGGCAAGGATACACGTCATATTGCAGAATTTTGCATGGCGTAGGGATACGAATCTTTTAGATCGCATGGCAGCTTTCCTGTGGCATTCCGTAAATGTTTAGTATTTGGCAAGCTAAATTATGGTCACTATGGATGCGAACTAGAGAAGTTGTGTACAGAGTAAACTGGTGTTATATCTCTTCCATGTAAACCGATATTTTATTAAGTTGAAATCTTGAAAATGGTTAAATGGTCTTGTTACCCGGTGAGATTTCCTCTTCCCTGAAAGCACAAACAGAAATGGCACAAATTTGGAAGAAATAAAATCGTGCAATGTTGATAACTACAAAAATCAAAGCTCCGTCCTCGTAAATTGTACAGGCTTGAATTGTGGTTGGGGTCATCACAGCACCCGACAAGCATGAAAACAGGAGAAACTCGTTGTTAATGTATGTACAGAACATGAACTAAGTGCCAACGTGGCTGGTTTCAGATGCAGAGCTGCGAGTTAACTGGTGTAGAACGCTGGTTGGAGATGAATTGGAGGCAGAAGATCTCAGGGCCTCGGCAAGAGGTCCTCCCATGGAAGCTACCACCTGGTTCGTGCCCCAGGCACTAGTCCAATTGACTTGGGGATGCTCACTTCCATTGCCTCTCGGGTCTGTTGGTTCCTCTTCATTGCCGGTGGACAACTTCAATGACACATCTGAAGACGAGTTTCCTGGCATTGAAATTGAGAGGCAGGTTGAGGAGTTCATTGCACAAGCACCGCTTCCTGCATTGTCTGGTTCTTGAAGCGACCGAGGCCAGTCATCAAAAAAATGCCTCAATATGCGACCATCACTTCTGTTGGCAGCCTTATTTTTAGCTCCAAGGGGGCCTCTGATCTCAGGTTTGGAATCCGGGGAACTGTGATGGAACAAAAGAACATGCGCAAAAGCAAAAAGATCAAGCAAAGAACAAAACCAAAACAAGCTTGTAAAATAAGCCGAAGAAAACGATGTCTTCAAAAGTAGTAGTTAGGGTTCAGTTTGTACAGAATCTAAAGCTACACCTCCAAATTTGAGACATAATGGCCAAACCTCCATTGGGGTCCTACCAACGACATATATTTCACTATATTCTAACAGTAAGATTCTATCAATCTCCGCAAGCTGAAAGAAATGTTTCATCAAATGATCAAACCCCAGAACAACCAACTTTGGTACATTTGCTACAAATAATCCGGTACTAACATCAAATATTATAGTCATAGTATCAAGAACCAAGATTATTCATTACAAGCTGCAAGCATTAAGAACTAAAATCAAGATCCTAGCATACCTCAATATTACATTAGTAAAAGCATCAAGAATCAAGATTAACCCAGTTTGAGCTGCAAGAATCAAGTACTAAATTCAAGATTATTATTATAGTATCCCCTCCAAATTTAAGGTTATAGTAAAAGCATCAACGATTACCCATTATTGAGGTGGAGCAGATCAGTGGAAGGCGATTGCCCAGAAAAAGAAAAACTAGTCCCACTAGTCACCGCTGCAAGAGGTGGTGCCACAATGGGGGTGGGGCTATTGAGAGAAGCAGCGCCACCGGTGGCACCACCCGGACCTCCTCCCCCACCAATACCAATAGTGGTGTTGGTGGAGGAGGTGGTGGGTGTGGGAATTTCCACAGGCTTTCTTGAACGGTTGCGGCCACGATGCACGTGGCGCTCGCAATACTTCTGACCAGCCACCACGTCCCTCGAGCATCGCCATTTCTTTCCATCTGTTCTCCGGCACCGGCCTGGCTCCGGATCCATGGCTGCTCTCCCCCAGTACCCTGTTTGCAATACTGTTGATATTGAATTCCGTTTGTCGTTAAATTGTTAAAGACAGATAAAATAAAGGTCAAAGATTTTGTTCGTAAAAGAGTAAAGCTCTAGAAAATCTTCAGTTGGAACGAGGTCCTGTTTACCAAGAAGAGCCTTAAATGGCAAATATAAGAAAAAAAATTTTACTACTAGTAACCTTTAATCTTTGAAAACAAGAAAACATGAAGTATGGTAACCAAGCATTGGAAGAAATATCAAAACCCATTTTACACAAAAGATGAGATTTCATTATTAGCAACTTACAAGAAGGTTGGTAGTATGAGTAATGTTGAAGTGGGTGATGGAAGAAATATGGTGGAGAATGAAGAAGGCTTTTCTTGATTGGCTGGAGTAGCTCAGGAGGAACAGCAGCACCAGCTAACATGTATCTGTATATCTGAGCTTGAAGCTCTAGCTCTTGCCACTGAGCCAAGCTAAAGTGACTTCCTCCCATTACTAAACAAGGAAAAGAAAATAAAGATAAGTTGTTTGAAGTTAGAAGCAAAACTAGGCCAGCAACAAACTTTATATCGCAGAAAACTGTACTTTGTTAGATGAGGAAGGAGGAAGGAAAGGGTGCAAGGAAAGGAAAAAGAAATTTTAAAAAAACAAAGGAAATCTTACTGGTGGGGGAAGGATATCTGGTGGTGGCAGCTGATGAGGTTGAATCTCGAAATGCTGACAGGTTACTGATTTTACTGTTGGGTTCAGATACAAACAAAGGAAGAGGCGCAGTAGACTCAGATGGGTGGTGCTGTGTTTGCTGTTGTTGTAGTTGCTGCTGATGGGAATCTATGAGAAGTTTTGGCATCTTAGCAGAAGGTTGTTCTTCTGACTCGTGCTGCTGGTTTCTCCGTTGCTTCGGGTGGAAGTCCATGGAGAGAGATAGAAAGAGAAATTTTTTTAGCGTGGTTGCTTTTTTTTTTTATTGGGGTTTGGTTCAAATAGTAGAGGTTTGTTTGGGGTTGGGTTATATGTGGAGAAAGTCTGGAAAAGATTTTGTTTAGACTAGTTTACGTTATTTGTTTTTTTCATATCCTTTGGCCGGTAGTTTACTATACAACCCACCCAACTACACAATGACAAAGTGAAATCTGACAGACAAGGCTGCAGAGTTTGTTTATAGCCAGTGGAGAAGCCTTGGGAGCACTTGAGAAGAAGACAGTCAGACAAGACAGTTGAGAACAAAAAAGAGAGTTGAACTAATATTATGATGAAAGAGTGGAGAAATAACCTGCAGTCTCTCTCTCTCCTCTGCATATGTACAATGTATTGTGCTTCGGGAATAGCATTTGGGGGAGAAAGAGAGATTTGTTAAAGCAAAAGAGAGCCTATAAATCCCATTTTATTAGGCCTAAACATAGCAATAAAAGTGAATAGTTTTGGTGCACGCAAACGCAGAACCAAAGCCAAGGGATAATGTCATAGCCCAATAATCCATGCGTATACGTATGTTGAGCCGACAATGTGGTGGCTCCTCTGCAGACGAAGCTTTTTTTCAGTTCCATTCTCTCTTACCCAGAGCTCAGGCTTTTTATTACTTTGTCCGTTATTTTTTTAAAAGTATTTTTATTTTAAAATATATACCCTTTTATAATATTAAAATAATATTAATTAATTTTTATAAAATTTATTTTTAACACTTTTTTTTCCTGTTTATTGAAGTTAAAGTTTTAATTAAAAATAAATTATATGTATATATATTAATAAAAATTATTTTTTATTAATTATTTTTAATTAATATGTATAGTTGTAAAACGATAAATATTATAAAAATAGAAAGCGGAATTCCTTTCCAGTTTCCAAGTAGTAGTTGCTAGTTGATACTCCTACAAGGACCAATTTAATGTTTGCCAGTTTCTCATTTGGGTCAAAACAAAAACTTGTCTTCTTTCTTTGTGCCAAAATTAAATTTGATGTTAAGTAATAATTCAAGTAAAAAGTAATATTATTTCGACAAAAAAAAGTAAAAGTTAATAAAATCTTATAAAAAATATTATTAAAGTACAAATTATGAAAGCAAGGTTTGATCCATTCAATGCAAAATAAAATGTGAAAGTCAAAAACCCAAATGCGAAAAACAAAAACAAAACAAATAAACTGTGTATTCTTATCAATATAATTTTTCTCTTGCCGATTTACCATGTTTAACATAGAACCAATAGTAAATGGTTCATAAAACCACTTATGAATTATAAGCTTTCTTATTTAACAACAATAATCATTATCATCGATAAAATTTTCCAAATCCTTCACGACAAGAGTTAATTCAAAACTACACCATTGGGCTTTTAAAGGTTTATACAATGTAATCTCCATTTTTTCAGTCTCTTATTCATGCTCATACCTTTTATTATTTTATTCGTAGTTTTCAAGTAACAAATCCTTCGAGGAACAATATAGTGTTTGCTTCTTTTCTTAATAGGATTACTGAACTTGTGTCTTCAAGCTTGCTATTTGATAAGTTTGAGTGCGATGCAATTCTAGTCGAAGATTTAAAAATTAATAGGATAGACTAAAAATAAATTATTGTAAAACATAGAATTGATATTGGATTGACTTAAGGTATCAAATCAAATTATATTTTCAATTCAATTTGATAATTTGATGCATTTTAGTTTAATTCAATTTGATCTGCTTCAAGCTGAATCTATAATTTAAAAAACTAAAATAGCAAAAATCAATTACAAATTTGACTTTTTAAGCATCTATAAATAATAAAGTTACAAATATTAATTTCTACATTAAGAAGTAAATATTCACAAGGCACTATAGATTAAAAAGTTAGATATTAGAATAATAATACTCTTTTCTTTCCATTTTGATAATTTTTTTTCTGTTTTGGTTGTCTCAAATTATAGTCCACTTTTCTTTTTTTAGTTGTTAATTTAAGTGGTAATTGTCTATATTATTTTTATTTAATTACTACATAAATATCATCCCATATACTAAATAGTCTACTTTTTTAACATTAAAATTAGTACATTATTTAATAAATCTATTTTGAATTCCAACGTGAAGAGAGCAATTTTATATTACTACTTCATTATTGTGAATTAGCATTAACAAAGTTCACAGTGGAAAGAAATTAATAAGATCAGTTTAGAAAGAAACTAGTACAAAGTCAAATTATTAACTAAAATTAACTAATTTTTTAATCTATGTATAAATTCAAATTAAACTATTAAATGGGACAAACAAAGTACTAATATATAGTACATTATAGTCATAATTAGTAATTATAGCAAATCAACAATCATATCATATGTAAAGTTACTAACCATAATTACAACTTTATAAATTAATAAGTCATAATCACAACTAAGTTACAAACTTTCAAATTTTAATATAAGAATTAAAGATCATTTATAGCATATTATAATTACACAACAAATTATATAAGTAAATTGCAAATAATTAAACATTACATCCTTAAGATCTCTGCTAGAACTAGTCCCCAATTTCTAGACTCAACATCACTACCATTATTCACCAAAATCACTATCACCATCAATCAAATAATTACACTAATCAATTTACCAACGCAATAATCAATATATCTCTAACAAGACTACTAAAATATACCTATACCTCCATCTATTCTACCTAAAATATTGTTGGAAATGAAGCAAATCAATAAAGCAATTGATTGAAGAATGGAAAAAAAAAAAAGTTAAAAAATATAAGAGAACAATTGAGACACAATTCATAATTATCTCAATCAAATTTAGCAATCAGCTTGAGCATTGGTATAAGGATTTATTAATTCAAAATCTTGAACAAATTTTATAATAATAATATGTGTTTAAATACAATATTGTAATAGTGTGCTAATATGCAATTGTAAGGCATAAAGAATTAAATGAACATGAAACTTTACTTGATTCTAATTTTTCAATATCTTCCAATGATTTTTTAAGTTTGAGAGGCATATTAGAATTATTCAATGAGTCTTAACAACAAATTAAGACCTCAATTATGATAGAATGTGAGGAACTTCTATAATGGTCATTGTTTTTTCTCTAGTATAAAAGGAAAATTTTTAAACCAATATTGAGGCTTAGATAGCTAACACATTATTGGAAATTCTAGATAGGATAGGGTACCTCACTAAATTAACATTCTACCAGCCCAACAGATTAAAATCACTATTGAATTTACAAAAAAAAAAAAACACTCCTTAATATACTTATCCAACTTAGATATTGGCTAGATATATTTTTCTCCATCTCTACCTCCAATAAAGACTCATCAATCTCTTCTTCCAACCATACCTAGACTTAATTACTTATGATTTTTTTGGTACTCATTCATCAATTCATTCATAACTTTTAACATTCTATAATCAATTTTTTTGCCTCATACTCACCATAACAAATTGTGTGCTTAAAATTTAGATAACTTAATTTATATCCAGGGTCTAAGATGATAAAAATCAAAATATTTATTTTGTTTAAAGATCCTTAATACTTAACAAACTTTTCCCTTATTTGCTTAAACATTTTAATCATTTAATTATTATCTCATTTTTTACAAGTATGCAACACCTTTAAAATCATATCTATTTCAAAAAAAAAAAAAGTTGGTAGTAGAGTACAAAATTAAAAAGTTTACAAATTGCCTCATAATATTTTTTTAAGAAATCTAATTAGCAATCTAGCTTTGTTCTAGTCAACCTTATAAGGAGAATAATCACCAAATTCATGCACAAATTTTGAGATCCTCCAACTTAACAAAAGCCTTTTGATATCCTAAAGCAAAATTTAACATTAAATATGTAAAATTTCACCTAGTTGGATAATATAATTGTAATGAGAAGGACATGGTCTTAAGATTGGATAAGTCACAAAATGTCTTAAATTGATTTATTCTTTAAGGACTACTCCTAATGTATTTCACCACATCCCTAATCATTCCAATGGATCTTTGAGCAATATCAATACTATTTTTCATAACTAATTATAAGATGTAAGCAAAGCACGTCCTATGAAATGCATCTTTACCTAGTACAAAAGCATTTTTCTTCAATAATCCTCTTTTTTAATTGTTGAACAATTGTAGAATACTATCCATGGTAATGCATGTAACTTTACATACTCCTCAGTCTTCGAAGCTAGCACCATCGTCCTATATTTTATACCTTTATGAATCCTAATAACATAAAAATTCAAGATTCTTCAAAGGAGATTCCATTCATTATTTATGAAATAAGATAACAAATAAAAATAATTTAAATTTTAGACACTTATCAGTTGTCAAGCTCACACTTTGACATTAAGAATAAATTATGAGTTTTAATTTATTATTTTCTCTAAAAAATAAAGAGTAACAATCTCTAAGTATGAATCTATATGGTATCACAAAATGTGGTCCAACTATCTTCACAAAATTCCCTAAACCTTTTCCTCTTTATAAACCTAAAGAAAGTTCATTTTTAATGATCATTCTCATTTAGGCTTCCATATAAGCCTATTAATGAAACCATTAAACTCTCATCTTAGGCTTTTTATTTATTAGTGGCCTTAATAAATGAAAGGGTTTTTTTTTTTTTTTTACAATTGTCCAAATCCAAAATTGTCTTAAATAATTTGAAAATAGAACCCAAAGCGCACAATCTAAAATGAATTAGCCCAATTTATTTAGTAGTTTAAGTTTGGACTTATATAAACTCTTAACATTTTTATTCTCAAATTACTGTGGAATTCAAAACTTTTTCTAAGCTAGCATTTCAAGCCAACAATTGTCTAAGTTTGGGATGTTACAATCACCATGCCTTGCACTTATAATGACCTCATCATAATATGCACTTATAACTAAGTACATGCCATTGAGTTAGGATCCAACCTTAGGTATTACATGATATACTAATCTTTAGCCACACATAACATTTCCTTCATAATCTTATCAATTTCACATAATTTTTTAACCTATTATGGTATGATACCAATTATAATAGAATAAATCCAAACTACATCAAATAACTTATAAATAAGGACCAAACCATGTGGCCTAAAAATGGTAATCCAAATTATTAGTAGTTTAAGTTTGGACTTATGTAAACTCTTAATATTCTAAAATTAATGTGGGATTCTATTATTTTGCCAACCTAGTAACTGCCTATGTTTGGGATGCTTTTTTTTTTTTTAATTATTTATCCTTTATTTTTCTCCTTTATCAACTCTTTTTTATAAGAAAATTTTGTGTGATTCTCTTAAATATTTTCTAATACTTGATATTCATACAATGTTACTACCACAGTAGTTACCATTGCATTAAAGACACCAAACTCTAGATCTAGTCCTTTTGTTACTACTAGTAGGAAAAGATAAAGGATTGGTAGCATTTCATTCATCTTTGTTAAGTTTAGTATACTCATATCTTATTATTTTTGTTGTTGGTACGACAAAGTGCTCTAAAGGAGGTACATATGCTATTGATAAGCTATATGCCCACTTAGACATATAGTAATAGGAGGCTTGAGGTGCCACAGAATGAAGTCATATTCTTTGATGCTGGAGGAAAAGGAACTGGCAACAAAGTATCATTGACACTGCTGCTAGTTTATCTCTTGTTATAGTTATACTCTTGGCCTTGTCCAATTCCCTTCATATTTTAGAAATTAATCCCTATATGCAAATGATAATGTTATAAATCACAATATGCAAATATCCCAAAGTAGGTCTAGTAAGACATAGACCAAATTCTTAGCATAACAAATTCAAATAATTAAAATATCATTTCAAAAAATAATATGTTAAAATGTTAGTACCAATTCTAGATAGTACAATAGATTATACCTAATTTGATCAAAATCCTAAGTCATTTACCCAATTTTAATGCTAATTTTTAGTTAATTTTATTACCAATTCCTTATAAAAAGAACATATTACCAATTTCAATAATAATTTGAGATTAACCTATTTGATTAAAACCCTAATTGATTTACCTAATTTTACAATCCAAATGTACTAATTTATTTTGTGTGCAATTCCTAAAAAGTCTAAATTTTATTAATTTAAATTTGTTTATGCAATCAATTTTAGAAACCCACCCTAACATGATGATACAAATATAGAATCAAAAGAAATTACTTATGGTTTCAACCCTTCAACTTGGCCTTCTTTTTTTTAACATTTTGCTCTTCTCTAATATAATTAATTCAAGTTTTCTTCTTTACTTTCACTTTTCTCTTGTTCCATTATTAATGAAGAAAAAAGAGTTAAAGAACATTATATGATTAGGGTTAGAAAGGAGGTAAAGAAGATCAGATTGTTAGTTTTAAATATGAGATAAGGACTTCAGGTGGTTATAGGGTGTCAATGTGAGAATAAGAGAAGAAGATTTGAATTATATATAATGTATTATTATACTACATATGTATAACATTCTAGTATGCAAGATTAAAAAAAAGACACATAAAAAATTATGATTTAGTTATAATTCTTGATTTTTTTAATTCGGTTGGATGCAAGTAAATCTCGATCTAAATATCTATGAAGGATCAAAACCATATTACACATACTATTTTTTATTCAATTCTTGAAAGTACTTCAATTAGTTTTAGCTCAATATTGTTGTCCTTTAGTTCCCTAGAAGGGGAGTTGAATAGAGCAATAACAAGTAATTAAAAATAAAAAGTAGGAGTGAAAATGAATGAAGAATCAAGATAAGAGATTTATAGAGATTCAACATAATTTGCCTACATCATCTCTTTTAGTATTCCCACTAAAGCCTTCACTATCAAGATGGCTTAAGGTGCTATCAACCATCTTTACAACAGTAGTTTTCAGACACTACCAAGGTGTTACAAGTAGACTTACGAGTGCTAACTAAAACCTTTTCCCAAAGTAATTTCTAGGTATAACCTTTAAACCTTTCACAAAGTATGATTTTTAAGATCTCCAAACCAAGGGTTTTCTTAAACAAAATACAACTTTAAAGATAATGATAACTTGCTCACTCAAGCAATAAAAACACTTTAAAAGACACTCACAAAGTATGTTTGATTTGGTTGAGAGAATTTTTGGAAAACTTGTTCTTCAAACTTTATTTTGAAGATGACACTTACAAGCGTTAAACAATGATCTTCTCTTGATTGTTAAATCACTCTTGATTCACCCTTTTTGTTTGAAAATAGCTTTGACAATAGAATACTCGCTTAATGGAATGATTTTCTCTATTTGTTTTTGTTGAGAACGAGTTTTTTTATAGGTTGAAATAAAGAACTAGTCATTGGAAAGAAAGCTATCACTTTATATCACATATGTAGACACTCAATGTCTGTTGAAAATTCTTCATGCCTATTGTTGAGTCATCAACCATCATTGATTTCTTGAAAACAGGTGATTTTCAAGCAAAATACAATTTCAACGGTCATTGGTACTAATGAAACTCCCGTTGGAACTAGCTGTTAAAGAGAAGTTTGCCTCAACACTCCTTCTTTCACTTTCTCATTTGTTTATTCAACTAATATTAATAATTGTTGGATATTTTCAATGTTTGTTGGACTTTAACATCAACCCCTGTTGAGATATGAACAATGCTCATTATAGATTTCTAGGATGGTGTGAACTTGATGCTCTATTTTTCAGGATCAATGCTCATTATAGATTTCTAGGACGTTGTGAACTTGATGCTTTATTTTTTAGGATCAATGCTCATTATAGATTTCTAGGACGTTGTGAACTTGATGCTCTATTTTTTAGGATCTTTAATAGTACATCAATAGTTGTTGGTGAACTTCTAATGTCCGTTGAATATTCTCAACATTTGTTATGTTATTGAGAGTATCTTATTGAAGGGTCCAAAAATTTTAGCTCAATCTAGGGAGCTTTTCCAATGCTTGTTGGTGGTATCCAACACCCATTTTGAGATCTCGAGAGTTTTGCTCAATTCAAGTCACTTGGTCCAACACCTATTGTAAAAATGCAACACTTGTTAAGAGATCAAGAACCATGGCCTCTGCAAAGTTTAATATGCACAGCTCATATGTTTGAGTTATCTAACATCAACGCCTGTTGTAGTAAAGGACAACATCTATTGTGATATCTATAAGACTTCACTCATGTTAAGGTGATATGCCAATGCCTATTGAGTTCATTCAACACTCATTACTAGAGTCATAATGCCTATTGAATTATGGCAACATTTGTTGGACTGTCAAGCTCAGTTTGTTTGATTTTTACTCTGTTAATACTTAAAGTTTCCAATCATAACTCTTTCTCCAATCACCATGGATCAATGAATTGATGTATCTATAAGAATTAACATAGATAACTTGGACAAAGGTTAGATTCATCTAAGGTAAAGCTTGATATGTTTGTGATATCAACAACTTAGATAAACGTTAGCTCTTAGGTGTGTTTGTGATCATCAAAATAAGATTTGGTTCAATAAATACTACTTTTAGCGCAATTTGATATTTTTTAGAACAATGTTGAGCCTTATGTTTTATTAATAGTACAAGTACAAGAGTAATGAAATCATAATCAAATATACTATTAAAAATTAAATTAAAATAAAAATAAAATGTGAAATCACAAAGATTAAGATATGGTATTATTACTAAAAAAAAAGTTGAAAATAGACAGCCAATTTTCAACATACAACATATAGTACAATAATTAATCATACAAAAAGTGATTTGTCCATAAAACTACATATCCATGAATTATTAGATGTGTATATATACATTTATATAGAATTAATTTCTAACTCTCACATTGTACAAATTATAGTTTAAAATTTGTTAAATTCTTATTTAAGAAAGTTTTATCTTATTGTTACACTATATTATATTTAATATATAAAACATCAAATAAATAATTTTTTAAGTTAAATAATTTTAAACATTAATTAATTTAAATAAAAAATAATTTTAAATCTTTATAGGTATTTTCTTTTCTTATGTGTATTTTTTTCTTTTCAATAATTGTAAATAGTTATTCTAAAGTTTTTCAATTAAATAGTATAATTCAGCAAAAATATATAATTTTAAAGATTTAATTATTAAATATTATTTTAGTAAATATAAATACTTATTGCAAATAATTTTAAAATTATAATTAATTATATATTAAATTGATTGATTTAGAAAACATTAGAAATACCAAGTCACTTGACTCGTTAGCATTATCCAATATTTATCTATATTATAGGGCTTCTCTATTGATCACTTATGGGTTTTGTGTATGTGTTTACAACTAAGTCTCTCATTTTAGCACTTAAAATTTCAAAAGATAATAATAAAGGTTTCTAATATGCTAATACTTAGGTCTTTTTTAATAAATTATTTGAGAAAAGAAAAAAAATTCTATTAATAAAATTATCTAATTTTAGTAATAGTATTTTTGTGTTTGAAATGAATTTTAAATTGATAGAATTCAATTGAATTCTATTTAGAATAAATTTATAATGAATTGAAATTATTTTATTTTTTAAATATCCTTATTTATTTAAAATAAATATAGTGTTGTTTAAGTTATAAGTTTATTAAAGTAATTTAATCTAAATTTTTAATTATAATGTTTTTTTTTCAAAATTTTATAACTTTCAAGTTAATTTAACTTTATTATCAAATCATTTCTTTTTTGAATAAGAATTCAATTCTTTTAAATATAGGCTTTGTAAATAAAATAATCGTTAAAAATATAATTTAATTCTATTAAATTCTTTCAAAATATGAGTTTTTGAATAGGCCTAGAAAATAATAAGCAACAAAATTTACTCAAGTAAAACTCATCTAAGCCACAAGTAACTATAGAAAAAAAAAACTTTCTCAACACTTATTACTCCAAGCAATAAAAAATACAATAGGACTCCACATATAGATATCTCTTGCATAAAATTATGTCATATATAACACAGTTGTTTATATGGGCATATACTAAAAATTAAAAAGGAGTATCAAAACTATTCATTGCCAATAAGAAAAAAACATTTATACATATAATCTAACAAAACTCATATATGTCCAACCTTTGTAATGTCCTATAGCCACCTATGCAAGCTTATAATTTATCATCTATATGACCTGATTGGCCAATCACCAAGCTTTTTTTGCCATAACCACTATTATGGCTATTTGGTCCCTATCAATACTATCTAGCAAGCACTGATAAGCCCATTAGACAATTCCCAACACACAAGCAAAAATAACTCACCAAAACTATTTTTTCTCCATACTATTTTAGCATGCCTCTTCATGTCATTCCTAGTTACCATAGGAGTTTAGCATGTTAGCCCTTGTCTTTTCCATGAAAATTTTGGCATTAAACTCAACGATGGATGCTTTTATGTCATTGAGTGATTCATTACCAAATTGTTGATATCAAGAAATCTTGAAAATTTTAGCAATTGCAATTTAGTCATAATTTTGTCACCATTTTGTCACTATTAGTGATGAAAATTTTCTATTGTTAAATTGTATCACTAAAATAGTAGATTCTTTAACGTTTCTCTAAGCAACAAAAAAATGCAATATGAATCCTGACACAGCTGATTCCTTACACAAAATTTTGCTATACATATAAGACAATAGTTTATATAGGTAGTTATTAGAAATTAAGAAGAGGCATTTTCTATCACTTATGTAATTGACATTTGCAACTGATGGGCAATTGTTATAAGTCCATCTAAAAGTATCAAAATTGTCAATTGTCAATAAGAAAAAAGATTCATACATGCAATCTAACAAGCTCATATGTTTCCAACCTTTATAATTGCATATAACCACTTATGCAAACCCTTAATTCGTCATCTATTTAGCCTGATCGAATAATCACCAACCAATTTAACACACCCCACTATTGTAGGTGCTTGGCCCCCTGTAAATGCTGAGGCACCATATAGCTCATAAGTAGAGATAGTCCATCAAAACTGCCTTGTCTCCATACTATTTTACCATACCTCTTCATGTCATCCTTGAGTGTTACAAAGGTCCAACATGTCGATTCTTGTATTTTCCATAGCAAATTTTTGGCATTAAAGATTCTTTTTATTATTAAGTGTTTTGTCATTAAGTCATTGCTCTTCTATCATAAAATCCCAAAAAATTTAGCAACTATGATTTTGTTACTATTTTGTCAATATTCCATCATTATTTAGTGATAGAAAATTTTTGTCACTAATTAATAGATTGTTATAGTGTCATTTTGAGTAATAAAAGAAAAATACAATGGTATTCATAATACATATAAAGTTGCAAATGTCTCGAACTTGAGCAAGTTCAAGCTTGGTTCATTTACTAAATAAGCCCAAAATTTAGGCTTGAGCTTAAGTCATTTATTAATCGAGTTGAACTAAGCTAAACACCACTCTATTTGTATATAATTTATAAACCCAATCAAGTTATTATCATGCCTAAAACTTTCTTAATAATACTAAATTATAGCTAAAATTTTTAATAAAGATATTAAAATTATAATATTTGTTTTACATATTTTAATAGACTTAATAATATCTATCTTTTTAAATCATTTATACAATGGAATATATAATTTTAAGTATTATTTTATAATTATGAATTATAGAAATTGAAAAAATAAGTAATTGAGTTTAAATGAGTTATTCACGAATATAAATGAGAAGAACAAATCCATAAATAAATACTAAGCTATTTAAATGAGATTATTTTTAGTACATAATCAAGTCTACTAAACAAATCCACAACGAACATAAAAATGAGTTATTTGCAAGCCTAAATGAGCTAACATACTATTGTTCAAGCTTGACTCTTTTATTAAATGAGTTTGAAAATTAAGCTTGAGAATCTTTTGTTTACTATGTAAACAAGCTCAATGAGCTTTTATCAATTCGAGCTTCCAAGCTATTCATAAGCGCCCGGTTCATTTGTAGTCTTATATAAATGATCCTTTATACAAAATTTTATCACATATATATAAGACAACATTTTGTATGAGCAGTTACTAGAAAACGAGGAAGAGACACTATCTGTTACATAGGTAGTTGACACACCCAACTACTGGATAATTCTTATAAATCCACATAAGGGCATCAAAACTATTCATTGCCAATAAGGAAAAGCATTAAGAGATATAATCTAACAAGCTCATATGTGTCCAACCTTTGAAATCACCTATTACCATTTTGTGAAAGCTTTTTATTTGCCATTTATATGGCTTTATTATCCAATCACCTAGCCAATTTGCCACAACCCTTTATTGTGGCTACTTGGACCCTATCAATGTTAGCTAACAAGCGCCAGTAAGCCCATTAGTCAACTTTCAACACACAAGTATAGATAGTCCACTAAAACTACCTTGTCTCTATATTGTTTTGGCATGCCTTTTCATGTCATCCTTGGTTGCCACTAAGGCCCAGCAAGCTAATGAGGATTAAAGGCATACCAAAAGAAATTGATATCTTCATCAATGACCATTAACCATCCTCACCACCTAAGCATTCTTTTTCACCTATACTCAAAAATTAAAAATCATACAACATATTAATTACAAGGGGTTTACCAATATTGCAAATTCTAATTCCTTTTTCTTCATTGGCCTCCTTCATTAATAAAGCATTCAATTCCCATCTCTTATGAAAGTCCCTTACATAAGGACCATTACACAAAAAAACACCCTTGATGAGTAGATTAACTTTATCTTTAGAAGAAGATAATATTTTTTGTTTCTGCTTCTCATTCCCACCATGACCATTGTGTTTCCTCTTACTATCTCACGTCCCATTTTCACCTTTGATGTTTATAGAGTCATACTCAGCAAAAATAACCAAATTTTTTCTAAAAAATTTAATAGTTAAATAATGGCATCCATTGGACCAATTATATTGGATAAGTAACTCATATTATGCCTTCCTAATTCCTTACATGCCTAAGGCTACAAATTGGTCACAAACTTGAACAACTTATCTTCTTTATACATGTTATAAATATTTAGCATCAATGAACTAAATTCAATTACAAAAGTCCTTATGGAATCTATATGTTTAAGTTGCCCCAAGACATCTCTCGCAACTCCAAACTTATTACAAGGAAGAAATTTCCTCCTTCAACACAAGTTAAGACTTAATTATAGGCATGTTGGAGTTCAACATGCATATCCTCTCCTATAATTTCGTTCCCCTATAAGATATATTTCTGCAATAATGAGTGTCTTCATATTAGGTATATAGACAACATTAAAATGCTACTCAATATCTTATAAAACATTCTTAAGTTTCTTAATATTTCTCATACCACTATACCCCTTTAGTTTAAGAAAATTGAATTACCTTTCATTAGATTGCTCATAGTTATTACCAATATTAATAATTCATGCCAAAATTTTTCTTCATCCATCTCTAATCTCAATTGGTTGATGATAGTCTTAAGACATTCAATACGTTCTACCGAATCATATGACTCATCATCTTTTATTGGAGTTCCTAGTAGTGCTTCAAACAATTCATCCTCGCCCTCGATTTGATTTTGCTACCAACTATTGTAAAATTGCACTGTGACACCAATTATCATAAAGGCGATTTTAAGTAGGCAAAAAAGCACAAATAATACTAAACTATTTTGTATCTAAATCCTTTAGTTTTGTGTTTAAAATCCCATAAGACAATAATAAAAGTTAGAAATCTATTAATGCTTCGAGAATAACAGACAATAAAATTTAATCAAGTAAAATTTGCTAAGGCATAAGCAATTACAAGAAAAAGACTTTTCGCACTCTTATCACATCTAACAATAAAAAAAAATATATAATGAGACTCTTTATACAGATGATTCATTAAACAAAGTTCTGCCATATATATAAGGTAGCAATTTATATAGGAACTTATTAGAAATAAGGAAAGGGTTGATATCCAAGTTCTAAGCAATTCTTATAGATTCACCTAAACACCGTTATTTATTATTAATGAGGAAAAAATATTCAAACATATAATCTAACAAGCCCCTTGTAATCACCTATAACCAGTTGTGTAAACTCTTAATTTGCCATATATATGGCTTGGTTAGGTAATCACCATGCTAATTCGCCTTAATTGATGGTTGTGGCAATGTTAGCTAGCAAGTATCGATAAGCTCATGAGACACTTTTCAACTTGCAAAAAAAAAAAAAAAAAAGGATAGTCCTTTATCTTATCTCCATAATGTTTTAGTAATGCCTTCTCATGCCATCTTTGACTGCCATAAAAGTCTAGCATATTAACTTTGGACTTTGCTATATCAACGAGAATCAAAGACTAACTTGTAATTATTAATAGGTAGCAAAACAATACTTAATTTTATAGTTTAACATAGCAATGTTTTGAAAATCGAATGAGACTAGCTGATCAAATCAATAAAATAAAAAATTAAATCAGTATTTAGTTTGATTTTACCCAAATTAATTTTTAGCAATATTTTTTTATATATTTTAATATTTTTCAGGATCTGAAAGCTATTCTAATAATATTTTTTAATTTTATTTGTTATTAAACTAATTGAATTAGATTGATCAAATTGGTCTAGTCGACCAAATCGCGAACCACTGATTCATTGACCGATCTAGTTTTAAGAACAATAAAATTTAGATGAGTCGAATTGAGTTGAACTGAGTTGAAGCACAAATCACATTATATGCTTATACATATAATGCGATTTTTGCCTCAACTCAATTCAAGGTCACATTACATGTTTGTACAAGATCGCATTACATGCTTGTACATGCATCTTATATTATTATTTATCAATGGAGTATACATTAGATGTGGCAAACAAATTGGATTGAAAGCATTTGAATTAGATTAATTTTAAGTTATATTTCTTTAGTGAGATTAAGTTAAATTAAATTATTGAGTCAAGATATAACAAAATTTGATCTTTTTTTGAATTTTAAATCGTATAGAATCAGATAACTCAAAATTTTGAAAAATTAAATATATATTATTTGAACTTTAAATAAATTTAATTATTTTTAATTATTTAAATCAATCAAAATCAACTCAAAGTTGAGTCAATTCAAATTTTATCTTTTTAAAATTTAAATTAGATCAAATTGAATTATTTAATAAATTTGAATTGAAATTTTAAGTCAATAAAAAATTATCACCAACTGCTAATGTTGTTTTGATCTAGAGGAAAGAAATTAAAATGAGTCTCAAAAATTCAGTTTTAAAATTATTAAGATTATAGTAATATGTACACTTTATATTTGATTATTTGAGTAGTATAGATACATTTTAATCTCATTTAATTTTAAATGAAAACAATGTTGTCCTTGAAAACTATTGTGTTGGTTACATGAAATATTATAAAGTAATTCCAAAAACAAAAATTAAGTGCACGAAAATAAGAAAATTAATTTATATGTTTTCTACTTTGTTTAGGTGAAACAAAACAAAAAAGATAGTGAGAACCATTTCAGCTATCATGCTGATACTTATACTGTCCTTAGTTTTCATCACTAAATATTTTTGTACTGTAAGGTGGTGGTGAAGCTCCCTCCATCTTTATCTTGCAATGGTTCAAAACACAAATTGATAAACTTGTCACATCGATTAAGAAAATAGTTGCGTGGTGAGAGTTGGGATTCAACAACTCTTTCCCTTACTTTTCCCACTTCTTCTACTTCGTAGGAACAGAGGAACAAATATGGATTTGGGATTCAACAACTATGGCTGCCATTATCTGTTGTTCCATTGGTTCACGGCCGGAAACTCACTCTTCTTATTCTTCTTCACTGCGAGAATATAGATTTGTGGTATGAATAAGAAATTTAAAACTTTAATAATAAAATTTTCATTTTTTTCTGAAACAAATTCCTCTAGGAATTTAGCAATTGATTTGTTCTCAACTATTATATTGACAAATTCATCTCCATGTTCACAAATATTAGTTATTGATTTGAATCTCGTCATTTCAGTGATGAACAAGATATGACCAAATCACAAGAATTTTTGTGTCTGCTGGATGGTGATGCTGATGACACAGGTAAAATCTTTAACCATAAAATATGGTGGTGATTTCAAGTTACGAGGTAAAAAAAAAAAATGCATAATCATAAAATAGCAAATGAATAATTTTTTCTAGAAAATTAAAAAAATTTAAATGAACCTGAAGCAAACAATTGGAGTTTGAGGATAGGGCCGTCGAAAAGGCCAGACAGTGCAATCTCCGACAAGTCCAGAACGTTGTCGCCGATTGCGACGGCCGGCCGACGCGGCAAACTCTATTGAGGCTTGAAAACTCCGTAGGATAAGGTTTGGGTAAGAAGTGAGAATCGAAATGGAGTTTTGGAAGAAGAACAAAGCCAGAAGTGGCGTCGTGAGCTACAGACTGGAGAAGAGGTGAAATTTATGGTTCGTAGCAGTTGAGTTGAGAACTAAACGATTCTTTGCGAAATGAGGAGTCAAGAGGTCCGGCGATGACTCCCACCCAACGGCAAGTGATTCCTGATGCAGAAGGGAAAGAGAAAGGAAAAGGAAAAATCATTCCAGGCTTTGCCTGGGTCTTGTTCACCAAAAAAAAAAAAAAAAAGGAGAAATGATTTTGAAAATTAGATTGATGATTAGCTTTATCGATTTGATAACATTTACTTAGTACAAAAAGTAATAAATATTATTAAAAAATAAAAATATATTTATATAATTAAAAATAAAAAATCTGTTCGAAAAAATTAAAAATAAAAAATGATTTTAAAAATAATTTCAAATTTAATTAAATTAATCAATAATTTTATTTTCAATTTAATTAATTTGATCAATTAATTTTAAAATATTATTTTAAACTAATTAAAAATATTTTTATCCACATGAGTAATATTTGATACAAATATAATTTTAAGAAACTACAGATGCGTGTAATTTACTAAGTATACATAGATGTGAAATTGTTACAAA